>MNCI01001848.1:53651-104963 GCA_015680685.1 Gnetum montanum
AATACTGTGAGTTCTTGAAATTTTCCTATTTTGTTCAACTGCCTAGTCTATGCGGTCCTTATAATACCTACTTGTAACAAATAAAATTTTGCAAAAACATTTGAGCACAACTCCGCAATCTACTCCTAATTTTCCCCAGAGAAAGAGATAGTTCCACAAGAAAACTAGAAATAGAGCAAGATTCGATGGAAATAAGCAGAAAAGAAAAGAAAGCAGATTTGTGTAGACCTCAAATATTTAAACAAGGTAAAATGACACGAGTAAACACTTCGCAATAAAGCTATCCCAAATTCAATATCTACGAATTGTTCAAACTTCCAAGGCTCAAACAAGCAATATCTTCAAGACAATCCTACTATGCTACCAAAAATTGCTGCGTAAACTACCACGTACGAGACTCCATTTTGACTAGATAATAGATGTCAACGATTGCATTCAAACAGAACCTTTAAAAGACTTGACAATTTCTGATTGAAATACCACGGGAATTCACTTTAAAGATAAAAAGAAGCTATTCTGGTCCCATCAAAATACCAAAGATTTTCTGAACCCTCTCGACTACTGAATTGTTCAACGGCGTGACTACAAACAGAGGCTCTCTTACAACAATCCCAATAGCAGTTCCCACACGTTGCACAATAACGAAATTTACTACTAAAATGCTCTTAAGGCTTTTAAACACAAGCGCTTCTATGGCAAAATTTTAATAGAAATTTCTATCGGGCAACAAGAACAATAAGAGCAATCTAAAAATCCCAAAATTACTTGCCAAGGATGATACTATCTAAACCACTAGCTAAACAATTTAAACAAAACAAAAAATGAAATGCATAACTCACAGGACCATGACAAAGAGGCTGAAATCTTTATTCTAGCAAGCCATCTTACAAGCAATCGTTCACACTTTCTTCTTTACAAAATGCTCTTCTCCCCAAGACTCAAATTGTCTCCAAGTGAGAGCCCAAGTGCTAACTAGTAGCCTTCCAAAGTGTGATGTATGAGACCTCCCAAAATCCCAAATGTGATGATGATATTCTTCCTTGACCCTTGAAGCCTTTTTATAGGGTTCCAAGGTAGGTAGGGAAGTTACATATTCAAAAATATCTCACCTAACTTCTCTCCCAAGTAACTTGGCCAACCAATTAGGAGATTACCTGCCCAACAAGTTAGGAGGTTACTTGCCCAACAAGTTAGGTAAGTTACAACAATATTGGGTGGTTTCAACCACCAAAGAGATAAAAAGGCTACAATTGACAAGTGGTCTTGGTGGTTACAATATCATAGAAAATTAAAATACAACCACTAAGATACATAGAAATACAAGCTATAGTTGCAACTTATTCCATACATATATATCCCTTTTATTTTGCTTCTTCAAAATGAGATGTCAAGTCTTCTAAGTGATGTATAGAGAAGTTACAATTTCAAAATATCTCACCTAACTTCTCTCCCAAGTAACTTGTCCAACCAATAGGAGATTACTTGCTAAAATATCCTAGCTAACTTTTCTTCCAAGTAAGGTGGTTACAACTTACTCATTTAATTAGGAAGGATTTATTTAGGAAGTTATACATGTAATTAGGAGAGATTTATGCTTTGGAAATTATATCTATACTTTTAAATAAACATGTTTAAAATATCATAAACATGTTAATATTACAAATATTTGTAAGTGCTTAATATAACTTATATAATATATCAACCAACAATGTTTTTGAAGTCTTGAGATAAATTAGAAAATGGTAAGTTTATAACTGGGGCTTCACATGTGCATATGGTATTGTGGATTATTTTAAATTTTAAATTTTATTTAATAAACTGCAAACTCCAGTTTACCAGCATCGGCCCAAAATATCTCCGGACACTTGTCTTTGATGTGCCCATGTGTCTTTTTCACCAGGTTCATCGAACTGGTATGCGATGCCGAATGCATCGGTGTTGGTCATTGTTGCTATTTTGGAAGGTAAGTTGTAGGAGGACGACATACCGCCCAAAATTTGAAATGAATCTCCTTGTCGTCTGCCCTTTGCTCTCTGCCTTTTGTCCTCTATTTTTTAATTTTCTGCAGTGCAATTGTAGACGCACGGGACAGAACACCGAAAAATGCAGATTCTAATTTGGGGTTTTTCATGCATCCTGCGTCTGCGTATTGTGTTGGCACTGTCGTTATTACCTTCATCTGCCTTTGTGTGCCTGCTGCTTACGTGTTATGTTAACGTCGTTGCCGAATTAACCCTGCTGGAAGCCCTAATGGCGGAAAAACAGACCCACGAATTTTCCAAGAACACCCAAACTTCCACCAAATGATGAATTTGCGCCGGCAGCGGAAGAACCCTTGTCAATCCTGCCACTGTGTGGAGCAGGAAAATCGAGTTCAATTCCATTGCTGAACTCACCAAATTGTTAGCGGAATCCGTGAAAAGGGCTACGTTCAGGAAATTATCCTGGGAGGTAAAATGGGCATTTTCTGTGGCCATCCAGAGCACATTCAGACAACGATGATTGCAGGTATTATTTAGCTGTTGTGTAGGCCTTCCATAGATCCATGCCCAGGAATTTCATGGTTCAGTTTGTTGTACTGCGTGAGTGAGGGTTTGGCATTGGCAAAATCATGAGCCTCCAAAAACGTAAAACTAAAATATTTGCATCTTTAGAACATTTTCTGGAATGGTAACGGATGTTTAACAATGTCTCCGAAATATCCCAATGCCATTTTTTTTGCCTCAAAATTACTCCATATCAATCCTATCGTCCCATTCATCCTTTAATTTACTCCACAAAGTCTTAACAACCGGGCAATTGAACCTTAACATGCCAACAACCTTTGAATATATAACTTTGATAATTCTTGTAAGTTATTGAAAATTTACCAAAATCAAACCCATGAGTCTTACTATTCCATAAAATGGCCAAATGTGCCAACACGTCCATGGCAGGGGATGTCTCCTCCATGCTATCCTAGCCACAAACGTTGTAGGCCACCCTATCCTTAGTCGTTACTAAAAATGACTCTCCAACTACTTCTGGGGGATCCTGGGCTCGAATGGTCCAGAAGACCTAGCGAATCCAGGGTCTGAAAATCTAGTCGCGATTCCACAAGACCCAGTTTCCTCTCTCCCGAACCACCAAGAACTCCACGAAGCACTTGAGGCAACTTATATAAAAGGCAGATGTTAGATCAGGCCTCCATTTCACATGGTGTCCCAAGATTTCAACTCACAAGCCTTTGCATGGGGACTTAGCCCAGTTGTAGCGAGTCTCCTCCTCCATGACCTTGCGCATTATCTAGGCTTGCTCAAGCCCTAGGACCTTCCCTGGGTAAGTAGTTGGGGGAATGTGCAAGCACAAAAAATAGGGTAGAACTCCTTGATGGGTCCTTTCTTGAGTTTCTCCATGGGAAGCCCCTTACGCTCCTTGATGAGCCCTAGCCACTCTTCGAGGTCCTTCTTCTCAAGGTTCAACTGCATCTTGGACTTTAACCTACCGAAATGCCTTCGGCAAGGACGTCGAAAAAATCCACAAACAGCTAGTCATTGATGTCAATGGCCACCCAAACGTCATGCACGCTCAGGCGAAAATGGCCCACCTTGTCGGAGAAGGATCTAACCAAGGTGAGCATCTCGGCCACAAGAACATTTGGGTTTGGGGCTAGGAGTAGATCCAAAAGCCCCACCTTTTCAAGGTTCTAGAGTAGAGTGTCCGAGGTTCTGCCATTCAGCTAGCACTAGCTGTTCTCTACTTCTCCATACTTGAAGTAGACATTCACTCCTTGCACCTTAGCGGCCACCGCCGTCACCTCCTTAGGCTTCTTCGCCCTTGCAATAGGTTCACAAAAACATTTAGCACAAAGATGTAGGAAATTCAAAATTTGCAAAGGCATCGAACATGTAGCAACACTTACCGCTCAACCTACAAGGTCGGCACGGTAGTGGGAATTGTGGGAGTTTAACCAAAACTTCTTCAACTGTGACCTGTTTGAAGGGTTTCGCCCACTCCCCATCCAACCAACCCCGCCCCTTACATTGATTTTAGAGGGGAGAATATGAATCTAGGTAGGAGCGGTATTCACCCTTGCATTGACAAATCATGCTCGCACGTAGGTTCTGGGCAGAAGAAAACTCCTATAGGGTTAGCCGTGCGGTGGCCAATAAATCTGGTAGGTTATGAACACCATTCTCATCGAGGAAGAATCTGGTAGCAAATGCATACTGTTAGCATTAGGCCACCATGGCTAACGTCACACAAACATAGCAAAACAAAGTTGCAAAACTCACTCGCCAGCAACATAGACAGTTCCTTGAGGGTTCTAGAAGCACGTCATCACAAAACGTGCAAGGAACAATGTGTTAAAGCAGTGTTAGTAATCATACTCGGTCATCTCCCAGATCTAGGCCAAGCACCTTAACCCTGTTGGGCGCTGACTAGATCCTTCTCCGTGTCTGCTCATAATCACCTCATCAGTCGGGAACCTCAAAATGCCTTGGCTTGCTCTGGGTAGAATGGTTTTTGTTATGACAGAAACCTCCTCCTCCTCTAGGGAGGACCAAACAATCACGCTGAAGTGGTTGAGGAGAAATTGCAAGAGGTCTTGTGCCTTTGGCCTGAACCAAACCCCTTGGTCCCTCATATGTATATGGGGAGCGGGAACATTAGCCACTGGCCTGCCCACGTGACACAGGACCCCTCTAACCTCTAAAAAAATTAGCCTGGGCCTCAGCCTTGCCTTGCGCAACACAATTTGCAAGATGATGGCATCATATCTGAAAGTAATACACATGCAACATAGTAGCAGCATAGCTAACACTCTTCCCGTGTGTAGCATAGCAAGAGCATGAAAGCTTAGTGTAGCAAAAAACCTGCTTAGTGTAGCGTAGCAATAGATAATTGATAACATGCCCTAGCAAAACAAGTGTCATGCTGTCGTGTCACACATGATCTAATCCCTCCTAAGGGTTCTACGTTATGCCATTTAAAAATCAAGTAACTTGAACCGCCCAAGCCTCCGTGGTTACGACAACCATGGCAGTGGTAGTTTAAGTGACCTTGCATGCAACAATGATGTAACGTTTATGCATCTGTCACAACTAGAATGGTGATGGCGACAATGCAAGGGCCAAAATGACGCAACAACAGAAAACACAAGTAGACAAGAATGGATGCAAAGCTAACAGGATGCAAGACAAAAGCAGAGAATAGCAGGAAATAAGAAAAAGTAGAGGAAGCGTAACCTACTAAATCAATGGTGTGCTCCTCCGCACTGCAACGTGTGCTTGTGATGCATGCGCCAAGGTCTTCTTCACCTTGTCGACCTTCGCAAGTGCTAAATGAGTCTTAGGGAAAATTGTCTTGATTGCCAATGCACACTCTTCACTGTAAAAAAATTTTTCCTTGCTAGTCGTTAACATAATTGCTTCATGCTCCAAAATCACCTTGTGCTCTGATGTGAGTTCTGCGCTCTCATTGTAAAAACGGCGAAATTGCCAAGACTTAATCCCTATTTATGGTCGTGATGGCAAAATGAGAAAACTTGTTGTCCTCCCTCTCCGATTAATGCGGAGCATGCCGTAGAGCATAGCATGCTCATCACAACATCATAGCACTGTTGGCATTAAATCTTTGACACGCTTCGAGTCAGTCGCGTGCTTTCCCGAGAATAAAAATGTATATATTTGTTCTCATTATAGGTCCGAAAAGACCTTAAACTAGCAACCCTAGTAACCGCAATACGATGAGTCTGAAAAGAGCTTAAACTAGCAACTCTAACATAGTTACACTTCTAACGATCTGGAAAGACCCTAAATTAGCAGTCTTGACCTATTACATTTGTAGTCCACAATTGCATGGGCGATTTTGTATCTTTTCGAAGTTTCACACTCCATATTGATAGTGTCGCCATTTCTAGCAGTTTCGTGTCAGCAGTCCGCGTGTTCTATCTTAACGATTTTACATTTCTCATACCTGCTTTTTCTCGTTCCACACACCATCATTCTGAATGTTAAAACTTTGCATGTTACAATCTAGCAGTCTAAAATGACACTAAACTAGCAGCTTGGCATTTGCATGTTAACGGTTTCACAGCTTTGCACTTTTGCATTGACAACTTCACATCTTTAACAGTTCTGCACCCTCATGCCTTGACGATCTACCATGACCTTAAACTGGAAAACTTTAATCTTTACATTGTCACACTTCGCAAGTTGCATCTCATCGTTACTTTGTAAATTTTTGTTATACGCAATCTCTGCCAACAGACGTCTCTTAACCAAGCTTTTGTCTCATGTTGGCAGGTCGAGCAAGAGATGGAAGTCCATTGCAACCTCTCCATGCCTTTAACATTAGCAGGTACACAAGGCGAGCTCGTGAGACCATTGAACCCCAACATGATTGATTGGGGGTTGACCACAATTAACACCATAGTAGCCTGAGAAGCATCCCCAAACTAGCGCAAGCATCTAGTCAAAGCCCTAGATTTAAGGGTTGGGGATGTGATCGAGGACCCCCTCGTCAAGATGCCCATCACCACATCTAAAGGGAAGATAAAAACATTGAAACTTAGCTCCCTCCTAGATGCACAAACGTACAAGAGCGTAGCCAAGATTCTGCAAGACAATATCAATGTCTTCACATGGTCGTACAGCGACATGCTGGGTCTAGATCCATGGCTGATTCAGCACAACATTGTCCTAGAGCCACGCATGAAGGTAGTTAAGCAAAAGGCTTGCAAAATTAAACCAAAAATTGCACTAGCTAAATCACCAAGCTATACTAAGCTGGTTTCATCTGCGTGGTTGACTACTCAGAGTGGGTGTCCAATATCGTTGTGGTTTTGAAGAAAATGGGAGGAATATGCATCTGTATAGACTTCTGGGACTTGAACAAGGTAACGATCAAGGACAACTTCCCACTTCCAAGCATTGATTAGCTCATCGACACCACGGCTGGTCACACTTTACTATCCTTTATGGACGGTTTCTCTGGATATAACCAAGTCTACATTAACCCAGAGCACCAACTATCAAAAACCTTCATGACACAATGGGGTACCTTCTGCTACACCATGATGCCTTTCAGGCTCAAAAATGCAAGAGCAAGCTACCAGTGAGCCATGACCTACATCCTCAATGATTATATCCTGAGAACATTAAATGACTATGTGGATGTTATAGCTGTCAAGTCCAAGGAGGCGATTGATCACCCATGCAACCTAGGAATGGTCCTCAAGTGCTGCCAAATGCATGACCTACACCACAACCCTAAGAAGTGCGTCTTCGAGGTGAAAACTGGACGCATGTTAGGATTCATAGTATCGAAGGGCAGAATACAGGTGGACCCTGATAAAGTTAAGGCCATCGTCAACCTGGCACCTCCTACAAACCTTAAGGAGCTACGTGGTTTGCAAGGTAGAGTACAGTTTATTCAAAGGTTCATAGCAAGGTTGACTGACAAGTTACACCCCATGCAACATCTTCTAAAGAAGGGAGTTAACTTCGAATGGACAACCTAGTGTCAATAAGCCTTCGACGACTTGAAGAAGGAGCTTTCACACCTCCCGATCATGCATTTTTCATAAAGGAAAAAACCCTTCTTCATCTACCTCGCCACCTCTGACACATCTGTCGCAGCACTGCTATGTCAGAAATGAAATGATGGTTCTGAGATACTGGTGTATTATCTAAGCCATGCACTAATAGCGCATGAGGCGAAATACAATGAAGTGGAGAGGAATTGTCTTACCTTAGTGTTTGCACTAAAAACATGGAGGCATTACCTATTTTGCAGTACAACCAACATCATTTGCAAAAGCAATATACTTCGGGCTATCACTAACAACCTATATGAAAGTAGCAGGATAGCCCGATGGAAAGCGATAACTGTAGAGTTCGATTTACACTATGTGAGTCAATCATTGACAAAGGGTCAAGCCATAGCGACCCAACTCACGGCCTCACAAGTTGATGATCAGGGAACCATAGACCCTGAATTCCCAGAAGAACACATTAGCAAGGTCGACATTGTCCCATCGCATCTCGAAGCCACTTTACACTTTGATGATGCATCAACCACNCAAAAACCCTGCTCAAGCAATTTGCGACCACAAATGTGCAACACGTGCCACGCAACGAGAACACCATGGCAGATGCCTTAGTTACCCTTGCTTTAAACATTCTAGCACATTCCCTGGTAAACCTGCCAACTTCAATTATCAAATGTGGAAAGCTTATCACTCAAGTGGAGCACGTGGCCTCTGTCAGTGTTGCGGATACCCAGGAGTGGTATGTTGACATTAAGGCTTACCTACAGCATGGCGAACCCCCAGGTGGATTGACATCTGCCTAGAGAGATGCAATTTGTAAGTGTCCCTGACAATACATGCTCATGGGAAATGATGCCCTGTGTCAAAGTTCCTACGACAGGATATTGCTAGCATGCGTGGGTGGGGAGTAGGCACAAAAGGTAGTTAATGAAGTGCATGAGGGGCTCTGCGACAAACACATAGCACCCAAGGCTATGGCTGCAAAGATCAAATGCCTAGGGTACTACTAGCCCCACATGGAGCGTGACTGCCTGTCGAAAGTCAATACATGTGACACGTGCGAGAGATATGCAAATCTCATACACGTAGCACCTGCAGACCTGCATCCAACGCAAATCACGTGGCCCTTCCAATGATGGGGACTAGACCTCATAGGGCTTATCACACCTAAGTCCTTCGTAGGCCATAGTTTCATTATCACTGCCACTGAGTACTTTACCAAGTGGGTGGAAGCTATTTCCCTAAGGAAGACAACATCTCAGCAAATCTGCCATTTCATCCTAGACAACATCGTAACCAGATTCAGACTTCCAATGACCATTGTGACTGACAATGGGCCACAGTTCAGCAGTACGGAAACCTGCACCTTCTACAAAAATCTAGGCATTAAACAATCATTCTCCTCCCCCTATTATCTGCAAGCGAATAGACAGGCAAAGGCTACAAATAAGTCTATCATCAACTTGCTGAAGTGAATGCTCAACAATAGTAAGAGACGATGGCATGAGCAAATCCTCTACATCCTGTGAGCCTACCAAACGAAATGCCAAACAACAACAAGACTCCTTACAACCTTGTTTATGGATCTGAAGCTGTGTTGCCTCTTGAGTTGCAGGTACCCTTGCTTTGGATGATCTTGTCTGACGTCATGAGTGAAGCCCAGAACAACGACTCATGGATCATCGATCTCGACTCAATAGAGGAGGAGCACATGCAGACATTGAGATGCATTGAGCACTACAAGAGCAAGCAGCAACAGAAGCATCATGCAGACCCGCATCTACGGCTAGTGCAGAAGGGAGACCTCATCCTCAAGGTCGTCCGAGAGCACGTGAGCAAATTCTCAGCCAATTGAGAAGGCCCTTACATGGTCACCAAAGCCTTCGGGAATGGAGCCTTGAAACTGGCAGACATGGATGAAAATGAGTTCATCAACCTAGTGAATCACTCATACCTCAAGCCATTCTACATTTGAGGTGCAATGGCAGCCACTACCGTCTACTACGACGTTAAACTGGCAACAACACCGAGTGACATCTGTAATGACATTAAACTAACGGCATCAACCAGTATCCACAACAACGTTAAACTAGCGACATCAAGCACCGTCCGCTATGATGTTAAACTAGCAAAAACAAGAAGCAACGTCTGCTACGACATTAAACTAGCATGTATGATCTACTGAGACCCTAAGCTAGCACAACAGTCCCTTGGGACCTTAAACCAGCACCCAGTCTATCAGAACCTTAAATTAGGTTTGTGTCACATCCACAGCATGCATCAACATCAAATACACATCAAATGAGCAAGCATGATGTCGACACATGGGTGGGTTGTCGCAGCTCCAGAATGCAGTTCACGACACAATGGGAACGTGGTCTAGAACATATGCAACACCGCCACCCTTGGCATTATGCTGATCCTCCAGAGATGTCGTAGAGCATTACACTAGCCCTCTAGACATACTGCTACCACGACCCCTTACCTTGACAATAGTTCCTTGCCCAGTGCCTACAATTGGAGTTTCGGTAGTATTGTGGGCCAGCCACAATATTGTCATCCTTTGGCCTCCTATCAGTGACATTCGACTATGTGGTAGCTGACCCCATAGTTGAACCGGGAATGCATGCCCCTGGCAAGGATTCCAGTGCATCCACACTCACAGTGGCACCTCCGAGGCCGGTTCCTCCACGCCAACACTGCCAAGGCCACTGTTGGCCTTCCTACTTTGAACATCGTACACTAGTAATGATGTCCAAAAGCTGTAACAATGCCAGCAGCCAACAAGACCTTTGCCCCTGAGGGTACGGCTTTTGACAGCAGTAAATACTACAGCGTCGTGAAGTGAGTGCCTCAACTAGCTTGGCTACTATAGAGTGCAAACTCCTATGGCATGCGTAACACAACTCGCCACCTGGGAAACACTAGTGCAAGTTCCATGACGTGCGTAACACAGCTCATTGCATGGAACACATCTGTAGGCAGGTTGAAACCCTATGCGAATGTAATGCAACTCATTTTGGGAAAGATACCTATCCTACGAGAGGTCGAAGGATAGCTGAAGCAAAGGTGAAAACGTACAGAGCTCCCTTAGAGCACTTTGAAAAGGGAGTCAGCTAAACCTCACCCTTGCCCTTCTCCTATGCCTCCTTCCTCCATGCTTTACCTCTTCACTCTAATGCAACACTCTCAAGTGTAGTGAAGCGACGTCTTGACACTCACCAAGAAACAACCCTGGCATTTCACCTATTGCGGTGTTTCGTATTCTTTGTCGATGTCTATTGAGCTTGTTCCCTAAACGTTGACAAAGAGGGGCCAATGAAACACCCCAAAAAATGCAAGGTCATTCTCACTTCACTAGGCATAGTACCTCGTGCAATGTTACAGTAGCTCTTCGGGAGGAGAATGCTCTGAGTTCGGGCTAACTAGTTTGGCAAATTTTCTACTTTAGGCATGAACAAGCTTCACAGATCACCCTACCTGTCTATCTAAGTAGCTTGCCCGGTCGATAACCTACTTAGAAATGATGCGCGGAGTTGGCAGTAGCATTCTGGATGCATGAAACAATTCGACAAGCTTTCTAAAGCACAAAGTTTGCTACGCTACGCTACACCCTACTACGTAGCGTAGCAAGCTTCAGAAAACATTTGCAAAACGAATTGTCATGCTACGCAGCGTAGTGTAACATAGCAACAACCACACAGCCAATCTCATCACCTAACTTCAAGTCCTTCAAATGTCCCTTTCCATTAGGAAGCGGCAGACCATGTTTGCTGCTACGCTACGCTGAGCTACATAGGACAGCGAGGCATAGCAATTCTACAGAAGAGACAAAAAGTAGCTCCGAGGGCAAGGTCAGCAAGGTTGCGAGTTCTGGAGTGCAAGAATCAAGGTTTGCAGATTAGCCAAGTATTTTGCGACTAAGGCCAGATGCTATGCTATATAGCATAGCATAGCATAGCAAGTATGTAGCATGTGTGTAGCAAAGCGCAGGATAACATGCTACGCTACGCCGAGAATGCCATGCTACGACACACAGTAAAGCATGCGGGTGGTTGTGCGACATCAATACACTTTATCTAATTGGACCATTGGCATACGTCTCCAAACGTTGACGACGCAATTATGGCGTGGCAGGCTCATAGTTGTAGAATTGTAGACTCACAGTCACAACGGTCATGCACGTCCAATGGTCATATTGGCACGTGCAGCACAAGTAAGTCAACGAAGTCCCAGGGCATGTGGCATCCAAACCATCCCCTTCATGTACCCTTGGTCCTATAAATATCCCAACAAGAAACGTTCAAAGGTCTTCTCAAATTCTGACTCTTCCTGCTCTCTAGCTCTTCTTTGGCCTTTTTTGCTAGTTCTATTCCGTTTTGGTCTTATTCAAATTTTTTGTAAAGTATCGGACTCCTTCTTTGGCACTTAAGTTCTCCCCCTAACACGTTGCAGCATCCAGCATTGTAAGCTTTCTGTTTGACACTGTAAATAGTTAGCATTCCAAGCTAAGATTCCATTCTATCCCCCTTCTACCACCTTGGTAGAATCCACACATTGCCAGCGCTTAAGACCACGTCCAAGTGCACAACCTGCTTTACTCTACACGTCCTGGTTACTCTTGGGATCTCTGCACCTCATCATGCTATGCAATCAACCGTATCCACCTTGACAGAGCAAACTTGTAGCTTCGAAATAGTGCATTTTTCTAACTATATATTACTTTGTTTTTCCTGTTTATTCCCATGTGTTGCATTATTTTCTGCTTTACACAGGTGGTTGCTACCTACTACTTGAGCTCTATCCTCGGGCACCCTACTGTTAACATGGCAAGATTGGCATACCGCAAGTTTGCTAACTCCATGTATTTTGTCAGATCCTAAATCTGTAGGTCCCGGTTGTTAACTTCTGCTTGGTGGACAAAGGCATATGTATCCAATATGGTGCACCAGTTAGTGTGTTGAGCACTGATAGTATTGATGTGGGCCTTGGCCATATGGATCTCTTTCTCAAGGATTTGTTTGTACATCCTCACCTGATCTCAGAAGTGCTCCTTCAGCTTTTCATGTTGTTTAGCCTCATTTTGCCACACGCTTATTTCAATAGCTGTCTTTTGACGAATTGCGCATACCTCCTCCATTGAGAGGGTTCTATTCTCCTTGGCTAAACAACTTATGTCTTGGTTGACCCAGATGAATTATTCTCGCAATTGATGAAAGTGTTCCTCGAGAACATTCTTTTACTTTTTTATGGTGGTCAACTGAAGGTTGTCAGCAGCAAGCTGTTTAATTTTTTCCTGTAAAACATTGAGTGCCTTAAGATGCACATGAGTTTGTGCCTATGCTACAAAAGCATACCAAACAACCTTCTCTTTTTCATCAACCACCTTTTTATTCTTCGTGATTAGCTTGGTTAGTTGCTCAGTTCTGAAATTATCTAGCTGGTCTATGAAAATGAATTACAGAGGATCCTGTTATGCTACTTGTAGGGCCACGAGTTGTTCTTGTAATTTTTGCACTTCAGCTTCCACATGCTCGACCCTCACTTTTATTAAGACCAGCTTCCCCTTTGTGAAAATGAGGTTTGACTGAATTACCGTAACATCCTAAGGAATGTTAAATAGGGACATCATTATTTGCCCTATTTGGAGCAATTGATCAAGCGTATCCTCATGTTCTGCAGAAGTCATTGAGGTTCCAGCCAAAGTTTGAGCATCTCGTGTTCTTGTGAGATCTGCTGGTGGCATAACAGGTACATTGAATGATTCTTTGATGTGGTCTGTGACCACTTCTGTAGCTCCTGTAGCACCCTAGTGTTGCATGACCACCACAGTGGCCCCTTCACCAATTTCTAATTGCACCTAGAAAGATGTCATGTTTCCTGAGATCTATTATGACTATCTACTTTCCCCTCCTCCTGTATGGATATACACTTTGCCCCTTGTGCGATCCAAAGAAAAAATAGGCTAAATGACATCATCAATGACACAGAAGAGGTTTGTGTCATCACAACTTTCCCAACTAACCATCTCAACGATGGCCCTGAGATGGCTCATCAACGGTCTATAGTCTTGCATCGGTGGCAGCTGATCTTGGCCTGTGCTGGGCCCTGCTTCCTATTGTTGGCTGAAACCTGTACTTGGAGGTTGACTGGGTCTTGCAAGTTGAGTTGCAGTTGGTCCAGCCATCTGTTCTTCTTCTTCTTCTGGTCCTTGCATCTTGCTAATGATTTTCCTTGGAGTTGGTGACTTTAACAATTCAACATATGAAGCAATCTGAGCTTTTTGGACGACATCATTGGTGTACCCCCAAATACCAGCATATTAGCAAAGCTTTCTAATAAGACAAGGGAAAGACAATGCCATTTTCCCTATTTTCTGTTCCTTGAACTACCTCAGGATCTCCATTAAATATAGATGTGGTAGGTTAACGTTAACTTTTTCCATTAGCATTGCACATCCTCTAGTTGCATACATTGATATTCTTTTTAAACCCTTCATGGGGAAGAGGTGATATGTTCCAATTTTGAAGTAAATCCTCTCTTCCATCGTCAACTCACCAAATGTTTTATCTCTGCCATAAGCCCTTTCTAACTAATCCTGTCGCACATCGGGGTCAGAACAGGTGGATAACTGAGCAACTTTGGGCCTTGTATTCAGAAGATTTAATACTTCTGAAATGGCCTACATGGATAAATCAACTGTCACACCACAAATGTTGACGGTGGTGCCTTGCTCTCTATTGTGCCAGAATTGGTATATGTCTCCCCTAGGTACCAGGCACCGCTTTCAAAGAGGGTAGACCATAAGGGGGACCCTTTGAGGTGATCCCTAACAGCCTCAGGAACAAACTCTGCAAAAGATTCAAAGTTCAATTCCACAATCACCGTAGCAAATGTGGACTTTTCATGGATGGCCTCAACACAATCTTGGGGCAACGTGAGATGTTGTCCCTGTTCAGGCGTTGCAGCAGCTCCTCCTTCTACTTGCTCGGGCTGTACGGTAGGAGGGTCCTCTTGATGAATACTGAACAATTGCTCCTCCTGTTCTGTATGTTGTCTGGTAGGATCTTGTCTTCCACCTCTCTGAGATCATTTACTTCCACCTTGAGTAGGACCTTCCTGTTGTCCACGTTTTGGGGTCATTTGCAATCACACAAGGTCAAGCATTAATAAGGTTGTTTGTGAAATTAAGTTATACCTTACTGCTTACCTTAATTAATTAATTTGTTTATCTTCATGTGATATTGCCCGAAAGATTGTAATAATGAGTCTTGTGACTTAGGTGGTTTCCAATTTTAGTTTCCCGGTATACCTAGAAATTAAATGATTTTTTTGGCACAATTATTCTAAGTGTTATAGCTAATTACCCTAGATGATATTCTTTGGACGAAGATAAATTCCAAAAAAGTTAGGTGCTTTTTAGTAGATGTCCCTACCCCACAACTAAGCTAAACACTCCAAGTCCAAGTAAGTTCAAACGGAATGAAAATCAGAGTACCAGTGAGCGAGTTATGGACATGAAAGTAAGGGACGCATAATCGCGAGTTGTAGAGAGGAATTTGAAAAACTTCTCCTACGTGAACAGTTGCAAATAATGTTGATTAGCACAGGGGGTCATGTATATATATTTTCGTCAAAGTTAGGGCACTTAGAGAATGTACCGAATTTTTAATATTTCTTTGAAATTAAACGATGTAAACTAAGGACATTTAAACAATTGTTAAAGGGTTCCAGATAATTCAACTAGTTTTGAAGGCACGAAAATTATGATGGTGTGGAATTTATCAATAAGGACCTCAGATGGTAGAGAAAAAGGCTATGTGATGATTCATACAAACGTTGAATTAGAGGGATAATAATAAGGGAAAGAATATCATGAACAATATGCTGAGGGTAATAAATGGTATGTGTGAGTTGTGTCATAAGTGAAGATTACAAAAGATTACACAAGTGGGTCCTCCCTAAAGCAGGTTCTTACCTATAATGCCCTTGCATAACCACACTTAAAAGTGTCCGTGGGCATTAGAAGGGTTAAATGTAATCTGCACTGATTGCACAAAACACACATGTAAATATCATTGGAATGAGGTAAGAACATGTAAATATCATTGGAATGAGGTAAGAATTCTATGTTACACACAAGGAAAAAGTTAATTCCAAATTCTTAGAGAATGCGTGTGCTTTAAGAGCCTTGGATTTGCAGAACACGTTGCATGCTCGGCACATGGACCTGCCACCATGTGTTGCTAAATTTGAATTGCTAACATTTCTAGATATTTCTCATCCGTTCGTTCTCAACAAAGAATTGCCATCTGCCATTTAAAGCTGCTGGAGTATCTTTACGCCGGTAGCATCCATTCTGTACCGACGTGGATTAGAGATCTGAAGCCCCTCACGCATCTTTCAATTCAAATTGGGTACGGTTATACTAGGTGTTCAAAAGTGAATAAGCCTATGAAAAATCTGAGGGTGCTTAGGGGCGTTGTTATTACCATAGGGGACAGCAGCCAAGAGGAGGATGCAGCATCATTATGGCTTTCACCGACATGGACATGCACATGGAGTTCCTTATCGTCACATTTCCCGCAACTGCAGGAACTTCATCTTGAAATTAGAAGATTCCAGACGGGACAAACTCCGCCACCATGCTTGCATTCGCTGATTTTGTCTAGCAGAGGAGAGGAGGTAAACTGACATTGCCGGAGGAGTGGCCGCAGTGTTTAGAGAGGCTCCAAAATCTAGCATTGTACAGCATTGAGTTACCAGGCTCCATAGTGCTGCTGAGTTTTCAGAGACTCCAACGTTTGGCTCTGAGCGGCATCTTTGATATCGTAGCCGAGATTTCCAAACTTCCGGGGCTCACGTATATGTTCTTAACCGATTTGTCTGCGGAGGTTGTTTTGCCGGAGGAGTACGGCAGAGCTGCTGCGTTTTCCAAGCTCCGCTGCCTGAGCCCTGAGTTATGCCTTCTTTTGAGGAAACTGCCGAGTATTGAGGATGGAGCCATGCCGTGCCTCCGCTCACTTAAAGTGAAGCGTTGTACCATCAATGAAGCAGCGCCTGGATGGAAGGAGAAAGTGTGCAGTCTCCACCAATTGCAAGAGATGATAGATGCTTTTGAAAACCGTACATGAAACGCAGCAGCAAACAGGAGGAACAGCAGCAAGGTCAAGGTAGATCTTATATGTATTTAATCCCATGTTTATTTACTTTGTAACCTAGACTGCGTTTGTTATGGAACCCCTGTTATCACCTGTATTTAGTTCAGGTTTTTTAACTTATGAATTTGCAGTTGGTGATTCTGTTGCTCTAAAGCTTGTCCTGTATTGTTGTTGATAAAGGAGATTAAAATCATTCATCTTATACAAAACATGGTTTTTAAAATTTTTTTATAGAATTATACACCTTTAAGAACGTGTTCCATTGTAAAAAAACCAAAAATTCAAATCGAGTTGACTCCAAATCTCAAATTCTGTGACTCAATTGTACAAAAACTATGGTTTTGCATTTTTTGTGCTGTCTTGTCTCTTGTCTCTGTGTTGTGCTGTGTAACGTCTCGTCCCTTTTTAAGGGTGAAAACAATTGTAAACAATGTAATTAACCTTTGAATGAAGAGGTACCTCGAGTTATGACTATTCATATATTCTTTGGGAAAGGATTTGACCTATGCTATTTAAGATCAAGGTTAGAGGTCGTGTTAGCATAGAGTCGCCAGCCTAGAGGAGAGTAACAACGGGGAGCCGAATAAAGTGGGACAAGAAGGGGACTTGCCCACCTTTCTAACCAGGTTATAGACTTAACAATGGTGGCAGTGCCGAATTGCCTCTAAGGCTTAAGTGGCATAGTAAGACAATCCAAAAGGGTGTTCAGTACTCTTTTCCATTAATATAATTTTTTCATTTTTCTTTTCTTACTTAATTCTTTAATATCAATTATTTATTTACTAATTAATTCATTATTTAAGTGTTTATAATCTTTCTAACATGTTATCCATCCATGATAAATATAATAAATTAGCCATTAGTATTTTTATGATGATGGATAAATATAATAAATTAGCCATTAGTATTTTTATGACATCAGAACGAACGGGATGTCACAGGCAGGGATTGGGATATATGTATAGCTGTTGTTATTGAGCTCTCAGAGCAAAGCTATTGTGGACACACAAGGTTGGCTCAAAATTGGACGCACAGCCTTCCGCAGCAAAGATTTAGAATTTCATGAAGATGTAGGTTCGAGGAATTGAACATGCAGCTCTGGATGTTCAGGACCGGATCTTGATCTATGCGAGGCATTTTATTCAATTAACAAGGTCCATCATTTTACACTACACCCTGTTACATCATTTTGCATTTTTCCTGAGGGCTCGATTTCAACGTGTAACGCAGAGCGTTTTTTGAAGATTCCCCTGTTTCCATTTGACATTCCCTATGCATAGAGCAGTTATCTAATATTTCCCTTTTTGTCCGCTATTCAGGGCTAAAATTATTTCCGACACAGAATACCCAAACACAGTACTGTTAGCAGCGTCTTACAGTGCTGCCCTCAGAAACTTAGATGTAAATCCATTATTGGATTTTCCAAAGATCAAGGATGTAAAGGTTGTGGTCTGAGTACTACTTCCCAACTTGCCGGGGCAGCATTCTTCACATTCCGTACTCGGCTGATGTTAAGATAATGAGCATGGAAATGTCTAAGTCAATTTCATGTTTTCAAAATTCCATATCCTTCTAGGAATTGCATTTCGACCTATGAATATAAATTATCAATCATATCTTAAAATTCCATGTAATCAATTTCATCTTTTAAATATTCCTTATGCTTTCAAGAGTAGCATTTCAAGTTAACTTTTTACACATGAAGTGCACAAAGCTTAATAAATTTGCGTTAGGCATAGGTGGCATTGTATATTTTTAATTTTTTTAGTGTATTTGGTTTTCTTTGTACATAAGCATTTTCGTTATTATGATTGTTGTGTTTGATTTATATTCTTAAGCTTAAGAGGATTACTACATCCTATTTTCTATTCTTTAAACTTATATCAATGAATAGAAAAGTATTTTATTCCATAGTTTTATTGGTATTTAATTAAAGTGTCTTCTTTTTCCTACTATGCTTAGGTTCTTTGTTAATGAACTTAAGAATGACTATAATTTAACAACTCAATATGCAGCTATAAATGGAAATAGATATGTTAGACTTTTGCTTTATGTTAATGATATTGTTTGAATTTTATACTCAAAGGGTTGCAACCAATGTTTACTACTCTTGATAACATTTATAAGAATTTGGTAATTGAAGTTAGATGTATAAAAAGCTTATATCATGTTCTATGCCACACTTAATAAACCATACAATTTGCTTACAAGAAATGACCAAGTTACATATCTTCCTCATATCTTAGCATATAATACTCCTACAAGTATAGCTTGAGATGTCCAATAGCAACTCTATCATTCTATAATCTAACTAACTATTCATTAAAGTTTAATTCCAATAAACAATGTCAAGTTATGGACAAGAGCATTTTCGTAAAAGGAATTTTGAAACTACTATGTTCAAAAGATCTAAAAGGGTCTTACTGGACATAGGTAAAAAGTTAGTTTTAGTTTCATTATAGATGTATTGAATAAGGTTTTGGTCTAACAAATAAATATAAAAAGTAAATAGAAGATATTAAGAAACTTTTTTAAATAAAGAATTCAAAATAAAAAGATAAACACAATATAACATTATGCTTGTTAAAGTAGAAATTATATTATTAGAAATTAAAGCTATTTGTTAATTTATAGCTGACACTCATAATCTCTATGAAATGACATTGGATAGATATTGAGAAAAATAATGTATGCAACATAAGATGAAGGATAGTTTCATAAGGGAGCTTTATGGCTCAATAAATAAAATATTTAGAATCACACTTTCTATTTTGATCAAAGAAGATTTGCAAAAT
This sequence comes from Gnetum montanum, assembly GCA_015680685.1. Taxonomy (NCBI): domain Eukaryota; kingdom Viridiplantae; phylum Streptophyta; class Gnetopsida; order Gnetales; family Gnetaceae; genus Gnetum; species Gnetum montanum. The sequence continues at coordinate 73,142 of MNCI01001848.1, forward strand.
GGTCAAACAAATGGTACTTTAAAAACCTTGGAAAAATGCAAAAGAAAAAAAAATTATTTGAATAGTATCAAGGGACGTCTTAATTCAAAAAAAAATTGCTTAATAACTTCTATTTTTTAACATTTAATGTTTAAACATGTAGATGACTTAGAATTCCTTGTGAAGAATGACTATGTTTGATGTGTTATCAAATTAACATTGAAGATTACCACCACATTTTTCACCATATATTCCATCTGAACACATTAAACATCAGTCATTCAAATTTTACCTAAAAGATTACATCATTTTCTTAATGATATTTGCAAAAGTAGTGGCATATGCAATTCCATAGGGTATATGAAGGTAATAAGATTTTAATCACTTTCAGTAATTGTATATATTTATAGAATATTTTACAACAATTCTCATAAAAGTTTAAAAAACACCTTTGAATTCCCAAGGGTGTTTAGAAGCATTATTCTTGTTTCCTACGTTTCTACCCATTGGAATCTTAGGAAGCTTAACAAATTCTTTATGAACTACCCTTTAGCAAATCCTATAATGCTCCAAAGCTTCCTTAAGTCTAATCACAATTCTTTGCTGAATACCCATGTCTTCTAATAGTTTTTAATTTTTTATAACTTTTTAATAATGAAAAGGAAGTTACAAATAGAATCTTAGATAATAATAAGGTGTTAGCCTAGTGGTAAGGGTCTCAACCTCATAACCCTAACTCACAAGTCAATTCTACTAGGTAGTATTGAATTATAAATTAGTAAAAAATTTTGTAGATCTAAGGGATATCTATGAAAGGAAAGTAAAACTTTTAGTTTTAAATATTTTAAGATAAGTACTATAAGTAGAAAAGACTTTGCTAAGAGTTATCATCAATATGCCAATCACAATCATAATTAGAACTCAAGGAGATAAAAAACTTTAATAACATAATTAGGACTCTAAAATCCAACAAAGATCTTTTGACTTTTTCTAATCAAGTTTCTCAATGTTCCTTAGATATATAAAATAAATTTGATTGATTATTTTTGATGAGTGGCAAGGTACCCCTACACTCAACCATATGAATATGAGCATTTTCACACATGATCTGGTCAAACTTCGTAGACGGACTAGTTGTGGCACCTAGACAATTAGCCTTAGGTCGCAGTTCATTGTCTTCCCACTTGGACTAGTATTAGCTTTGTCATGTATGGTATAGTCTAGAGTGAGGTGTATGATGGGTTTCTACTCTAATGCTACTCCTGAAGGCAATGGAAAGTAATGTTTACTAATCTAGGAGAGAAAGGGTAAGAGAATCTAATCTAGCCTAAGTGCAATGAGCATCTATTCCTTGATTATCCGTACACATCTTGGACTTCATGCATGACTACCATTGGGATTACCAAGCGTAGATCCTAAGTACGCCACTAGGTTACCAAGTAGTCACACTTAAATGCTCGTAATCAAGTCGTACCATTCCACATTCTAACGAGAGTTTAAGGGTGAGAGGGATTAATTATGAAATAAGTAAATAACAATTAATTAAATAAATAACAAAGTGACTGTTGCAATGATCAAGTAATCTCGATCTTTATTTCTGGTCATGTGCGTGTCCAAGTACATCACACTCGAATAAAGGATGTCGTACAATTACATTCACCACACTGCGGGTAGACACTGGAAAATATTCTAACTTTGGAGGGACAAAACTGCGAGAGTCTAACTACAATCTAACTCTTAAATTGTGAAATGAGGGAGAGCCACCTATTATTTATAGAACTAGCGGTAGGCTGCGATATCGCGTATGCGATATCGCGGTTGCCCCAAATGACGTCTCATCATACCCCACAACTGAATAAAAACTCATCCTTGAGTTACAGTGATTACATAGTGGATAGGTATGGAATTATTAGGTGGAAGAATGGGATGATGCTGCAGTGTGGGAAGAAAACAAAATAAAGACACAACACACAGAATATGCTATAGCTACAAAAATTTGAAACTCATGTAGTTCCTGGTGGTGGTGGCTCCTCCATTGGTGCCTTCCCTTTGTCTTGTGCTCCAAGCTTTGAGGCTTGATGGTGTTGAAGTATGGCCTAGAGCTTCTCCTCTTCAGTTCGAGGGTCTTGTGCCATCCATGCTAATGTTCCAACATTTGACGGAGTCGACACTAGCCACAGACAGGGTAGTTGCGGGAACATTTGGTTGGCCTTGACATACCAAGCCGCGAACACCCACCGTTCCTCCTCATAGGCTTTGACTTTATCCTTGTATTCATGAAGATCTGTTAGCCATCGAGCCAAGTCAATTGCAACATCTTTTTATCCCTGGTAGCTGGCTTTCACCACCTCAAGTTTAGAATTTGCAACATCTAGTTTTTCCAACAGCTTCTTGCATTCTGCAAATTCTGCTTCGTATTTGATGTGGGTAGAAGCTACTTGCTACTCAAGCTCTGACCTCGGGCGCCCTATGGGTAACATGGCAAGGTTGGCATATCTCAAGTTTGCCAACTCCATGTACTCTGTCAAGTCCTAAATTTGCAGGTCTCGATTCTTAACTTCCACTTAGTGGGCGAAGGTATATGTCTCCAATATGGCCCACCAATCAATGTGTTGAGCACCGATAGTGTTGATTTGGGCCTTGGCCATATGGATCTCCTTTTTAAGGATCTTTTTATACATCCCCACTTGATCACAGAAGTGCTCCTTCATCTTTTCATGTCGTTTAGCCTCATTTTACCATGCGCTTATCTCAATTGTTGACTTCTGACGAATGGCGCATACCTCCTCCATCGAGAGGGTTTGATTTTCTCTAGCTAAACAGCTTACATCGCGGTTGACTTGGATGAATTGTTCTCATAATTGAAGACAGTGTTCATCGAGAACATTCTTTTGCTTTTCCACAGTGGTCAACCAAAGGTTGTCTACAACCAGTTGCGTGTTTTCTTGCTGTAAGGCCTTGAGTGCCTTAAGATGCGCATGAGTTTACACCTGTGCTACGGAGGCATCCTAAACAACCTTCTCTCTTTCATCAGCCATCCTTTTATTCTTTGCGATCAACTTGGTTAGTTGCTATGTTCTAAAATTTTCTAGTTGGTCTACGGGAACAAATTGGAAAAGGGTCCTGCTGTGCTGCTTGTAAGGCCACAAGCTACTCTTGTAGTTTCTACACTTCAGCTTTAGCATGCTCAGCCCTTACTTCTATTAAGACCAGCTTCCCCATTGTGGAAATGAGGTCTGATTAGATTGCTATAACATCCTAAGGGATGTCGAATAGAGATGTCATTACTTTCCCTACTTGAAGTAATCGATCAAGCACATCCTCATGTTTTGCAGGAGTCATTGAGGTTCCGGCCAAAGTTTGAGCATCCCGTTCTCTTGAGAGATCTGCTGGTGGCACAACAGGTATGTTAAAGGATTCTTTGATGTGGTCAGCGACCACTTCTGCAGCTCCCGTGACATTCTGGTGTTGCATAACCACCATGGTGGCCCCTTCACCAGTCTCTAACTGCACCTAGAAAGATGTCGCATTTCCTAAGATCTGTTGTGACAATCTACTTTCCCCTCCTCCTGTGTGAGAGGATACTTCTCCCCTTATGTTATCTAATGAAACCGTAGGCTAAATGACATTATCAATGATGTAGAAGAGGTTTGCATCATCATGACTTCCCCAACTGACCATCTTAGTGATGGCCCTAAGATGGCTCATCGACAATCTATAGTCTTGCAGCAATGGTGGTTGATCCTGGCGTGTGCTAGGCCGTGCTCCTTGTTGTTGGCTAGGACCCATGGCTGGAGGTTGACTAGGTCCTGCAAGTTGGGTTGCAGTTGGTTCAACCATCTATTCTTCTTCTTGCTCTAGTCCCAGCTCTTCACTAGTGCTTTTTCTTGGAGCTAGCGCCTTTAGCAATTCGACATATGAAGCAGTTTGGGCTTTTCGGAGGATGTCATTGGTGTACCCTTGAATACCAGCATGTCAGCAAAGCTTTTTGATGAGATAAGGGAAAGGCAACACCATCTTTCCTGTCTTTCGTTATTCAAACTGCTTCAAGATCTCCGTCAAATATAGATGGGGTAGGTTAGCGTTAACCTTTCCTATCAACATTGCACATCCTCTAGCCGCATACGTTGATATTATTTTTAGGCCCTTTGTGGGGAAGAGGTTATATGTTCCAATTTTGAAGTAAACCCTCTCTTTCATCGTCAATTCACCAAATGCTTTATCTCTACCATAAGCCTTCTCCAACCAATCCTTTCACACATCGGGGCCTAAACGGGTGGATAACCAAGCAACCTTGGACCCTATATTCGAAAGGTTCAACACTTCCAAAATGGCCTGTGTAGAGAAGTCAACTATCACACCACAAATATTAACAGTGGTGTCTTGCTCCTTATTGTGCCAAAATTGGTACGTCTCTCCTAGGTACCAGGCACTACTTTCAGAGAGGATAGGCCATAAGGGACACCCTTTGAGGTGATCCCTAACAACCTTAGGAGCGAACTCTGCAAATGATTCAAAGTTCAACTCCACAATCACCACAACGAATGTGGACTTCTCATGGATGACCTAAACACATTCTTAGAGCAACATGAGCTGTTGTCTTGGTTTAGGTGCTATAGCAGCTTCTACTTCTACCTGCCCGGAACATCTGGTAGGAGGTTCATCTTGATGAATGTTGAATGATTACTCCTCTTATTCTGCATGTTGTTCATCAGGACCTTGTCTTCCACCTCTTTGAGATCATTTGCCTCCACCTTGGGTAGGACCTTCCTGTTGTCCACGTTTCGGAGCCATCTACAATCACATGGGTCAAGCGTTAGTAAGGTTGTTTTTGAAGTTAAGTTATACCTTACTACTTGCCTTTATTAATGATATTATATTATCACGTGTGATAGTGCCTGAAAGTTTGTAATAATGAGTCTTGTGACTTAGGTGGGTTCCATTATAGTTTCCAGGTATACCTAGGGGTTAAATGATTTTTAGGCACCATTATGCTAAGTGTTATAGTTAATTACCCTAATTGATGTCCTTTGGGCGATGATAAATTTCAAAAAAGTTAGGCACTTTTCGACAAGGGTCCCTCCCCCACGACTAAGTTGAACATTCTGGGTTTAAGTAGGTTCAAACGGAATTAAAATTGGAGTACTAGCGAGCGAGATAAAGTGAGAAAAGCAAGGGTCACTCAATCGCAAGTTTTAGAGAAAAATTTCAAAAACTCCCCCCATGTGAATGACAAAATGATGCTAAGTGTTGCGGGGGCTTCACCTATTTATAGGTTTCGATAACACAATATTGCGTACGATACATCGTGTACGCGATATCACGTCCCTAGTGACATGGGATACCATGAAAATACCAACTTTTGAAAGGATTTTCTTGAAATTAATGTTGGAAATTGAGGACATTAGCTATGATCAAGATGTTCTAGGGAAATTTCATTAATTCTAAAGGCACCATTAATGATGATGATGTGGATTTTATCAATAAAACCTTAAGTGGTTAAGAAAAAGGAAATGTAATGGTACATGGGAACGTTGAAATTCTGAGGGATAGTAATAGGGAAGGAAAATCGTTTGAAAACTAAGCCAAGGGTAAGAAATTATGTGTGTGAGCTATGTTTGAAGTGAAGATAAAAAAAATTACACAAGTGGATCCTCCCCAAAGCAAGTTTCAACCTATAATGCCCTTGTGTAACCACACTTAAAGTGTCCATGGGCACTAGAAGGGTTAAATGTAATCCACACTAGCTCCACAAAACACACACATGTAAATATCATCGGAATGAGATGAAAATTCTATGCTACATGAAACACGAGCTACAATTACATGAACAGTGAGATGAGGTGAACTATAGAAAGGGATCATAGAGATTGGGACATGAGGTAATTGACCCAGGGCATAGTGAATCCTGTGTGTAAAGCATGATTAACATGTCATTAACCCATTGTTCCAAGATCAAGACCAAGTTTGTTCCTCTAATCAATGACATTGCATTGTTTCATCTCATGATGAACAACTATGAGAGTACCATAACAACAAGGCGTATGATCACTTGGCATTTTGTTCAAGGGAAGAGTGAATTTTGTTTTGTGGCACTTCCTTTTTCTTTTTTCTTTTCTCTTTTACACTTTACTAAATCCAGAGAAGTCACCAACTTTCAAGCATGGGTGCATGTCTTTCTAGTGGGATCCCCTAGAACAACATTGGATTTTTGAGTGACCTTTTGATTACTCTTGCTCCCATTTTTGTTAGATCTACAAGGATCTTAGTACAACCACGTTGCATGACAACTCCCATAGACATCACCAAAGAGAATCTGCAAGTCCCCTTGATGTCACATCCTAATCATTCCCTCTTGCTCCATCCTTCTTTATTCTAGGTATAATGAACATGAAATTAATTTTAAGTTTTAAGAATTTCAAGAATATCACTGTANGGGTATAATGAACATGAAATTAATTTTAAGTTTTAAGAATTTCAAGAATATCACTGTATCCCTGAATAGAACCTCTTATTTGTAGAGTGGATGAGTGGGTGTAATGGGCTCACTGTTCCAAATAAGTGCTCACTTGAAACTTAATAACATAGAACACATCTCAACCAACAATCCACATGAGTGTTTTATTCATAAACAAGATTACTTACAAAAACGTAAAAGAAAAAAACACAAAAACATAAAAAGATAAAACAAAAGGTTGAAAAATGAAAAACTAGAAAACAAAAAAGTGTAAAATTAAAGAAAACTAAAAAAAATTTATTAATTCTGCTTATCAGTAGAATGGGGGATATCCCTCATAGCTAAAAAGTTAAGGATGGCAAGGATTAATAAATGATGACGGGGATCCTTGCATCTTGAAAATATTGGAGCTCGATCATACTTACCCCATCGGGTTTCACACACTTGATTATAGTAAGCATAGTGGGACAATTTATACAATGTAGTTTCCAGATAACGAGTTGACCCATTATGATATTTGTGACCATTAGATGGTATGCAAGGATTGGGATGATGCCTCCCATGGTTGTGTTCATTAGGCCGTATGGTTGTTGGAGTGTTAGATGGTGGCCTTGATAAAGTAACATGAGGCATCGAGTTTGAAGGTAAGGATGCACCACAGTGTGGGACTTGTGCTGAGTTGGAGGATGCAGTGGCCCTGGACTTGTCATGTCTCTTCTTACAGCTGTGTTTAAAGAAATAATGCTTTTGATGTTGCTGAGGTTTCTCACTGCTGTTGGTAGTAGTAGCACAAGTATTGTTCGTGGGTTGTTGTGGTGGTGCAGACGCCTTAGGAACAATTGGTGGTGGTATGGAAGGAGGGAATGGATGAGAATGTTAAAAGTTAGGAGGAGTGTAAGGTGGTGGTTGTGTTGGAGACATGGGTTGATAGTATTAAGGAGAATGGTACTATGGTGAGATAAAGTGCATTGGCCTAGTTGGAGAAATAGGATGTTGAACAAGATAGGCATTTGGGTTCAGATAATATGAAGGGTGTGTCTAGTCTAAGGGTGGTCTCCCTCACGACTAGGATTGTTGCGACTGTGATCAAACACAATATCTCTACATGAACTCTGGATGTAACATGTTTCTCCAATGCTCCTGTAAATGTAACAATATTAGGCATTGGCCCTTAGGATGATCGTACAGGCATATGTTGCATTCATATGTATGATTAGCAGTTGAGCGCTTATTTTCCTTATCCCTTCTTTCCAATTGTCCAATGTTTTGTCCTGCTTCTTGGGTTGTCAAAACTCTATCTCCAATAATGTTGATAAATTCCCCACACTTTTGATACGTCCATTCCAACATCTTATTGATCTTTGCCTCAACCTCTTCTAATGTTTGTTGTGTTGGCAAAGATGCTGTTTCCACCTTGAGATTGGTTGATTTCTTATTTTTATGATCATGGACCTTTGTTAAGTTGAGATTTTGGTCCCGTTGATGTTTTTCAACACTCTCCCATCTAGCCAATTCTTCTTCTTCTTTTGCTACCCGCTTAACAAGCTCTTGGATTTGATTGGTTCGTAGTTTGTATAGTTGACCTTGGGCATACATTCATAAGGTCTCTCTTGTTTCATTACGTAGCCCATCAATGATATGATACATTAGCCTTTCCTTGGAAAACCCATGGCCTAGACAATTGTTTACTAGTTCATAATATCTTTCTAAGGCCATGTCCAAGGGTTCATGTTGTGCTTGTCTCCATTCTTGGATCTATTTCCTCAAGGTTGACACTCTTGTGTAGGTTTGATATTTTTCGTTAAAGACTTCTACCATTGTTGACCAACATCATATTGAATTTGGTTTTAACGATCTATACCATACTTTTGCTTGGCCAAGAAGTGTCATGGGAAAGAGCTTAAGTTTTTGCAACTCGTTATCAATGTTATTCCATGTGCAGGCATCATAGAAGGGTTGTAAATGTTGATACGGGTCTAAGTCATAGCCTCCTAAAAATTTAGGAAAGTTGTTTAAATTGAGCCTGGGTAGATGGCTCTCTTTACGATGCCTACGTGAGATCCGAATAGCCTCTTGTATTTGTGTTAGGCTTATAGTGGCCAGTAGGGGTTCATCATCATCGAGTAAGTTAGGCTTTCGTGTGTTGGGATGACGTTGTTTTCATTCATGTTTATAAGAAACCCCCACTTCAAGTTGTGTACTCCAATCTTCATTGTCATATAGTTCATTGGTTCTCCAATGAATTTCCTCACTAAGTGTGGCATTATTGTAATCTTGTAGGAGAGGCATGGTTGTGAACTTGTATGTGAAATTACGTGTGACTTTTAATAATTATTTCTTCTTCCTAAGAGATATATTGTTAAGTCCTTATACATCGACCTTGTATGATATAACTAATCTAGATAACTAGCACTATCCCCAGCAACGGTGCCTATGATGAGTGGCAAGGTACCCCTACACTCAGCCATATGAATCCAAGCGTTTTCATGCATGATCCAATCGAACTCTACAAATGGACTAGTTGTGGCACCTAGATAGTTAGCCTTAGGTCGCAGTTCACTGTCTTTCCACTTGGACTAATATTAGCTTTGTCACGTATGATTTAGTCTAGAGTGAGGTGTATGATGGGTTTCTACTTTAATGCTACTCTTGAAGGCAATGAAAGTAATGTTTACTAATCTAGGAGAGAAAGGCTAAGAGAATCTAATCTAACTTAAGTGCGATGAGCATTCGTTCCTTGATTATTCGTACACATCTTGAACTTCGTGCATGACTACCACAAGGATTACCAAGCACAGATCCTAGGTACGCCACTGGGTTACCAAGTAGTCACACTTAAATGCTTGTAATCGAGTCATACTCATTCCGCATTCTAACGACAGTTTAAGGGTGAAAGGGATTAATTATGATAATAACAAAGTGAATGCTGCAATGATAAAGTAATCTCGATCTTTATTTCCAATCATGTGCGTGTCCAAGTACATCACACTCTAATAAAGGATGTCGTACAATTACATTCACCACACTAGAGGTAGACACTGGAAAATATTTTAACTTTGGAGGGACAAAACTACCAGAGTCTAGCTACAATCTAACTCTAAAATTGTGAAATGAGAGAGAACCGCCTCTTATTTATAGAACTGGCGACGGGCTGCGATATTGTATACATGATATCGCGACCGCAATATCATGTAAGCGATATCGCGGTTGCCCCAAATGACATCTCATCAATTTTCTTACTTGCACTTTTGATTTACTCTTTCCATATGGAATGCATGGAAATAAGGTTAATTGTAGCATTACTTTGAGAATTATTTCTCAAGTCATCATACCTAGGTTCAAGCCTAGATGTAGCCACTTGAACAAGGTTAGGTTTTCACTCATCCACTACCTCTCTTAGGACCTGCCTTGGTGTGATGAGCATTAAGCATTTGGTAATGATCTTTGATCTTTTGTAGTGTTGGCTTGAGAATTGTTATAGTAAATCCCAAAACCTAAAAAATATATCGAAAAATAGCAATAATACATCCACATCAAAGATACATTAGTTCATAACCAAAAGAACCAAGAAAAAAGTGTGTTACATTATAACTTCAAAATACAAATAAAAAGGCTAAGAGAGAAAAGAAAGGCTTAATGGAATTGTTGTGATACTCTCTATATATAAAATAATACTTTTTCAATATTAATAGTAAGATTTATTTGAATGTTTTTAATACTAAGATGAATTATATAGTTTACTACTAGGGTAAGGCAAAGATCTCATGACATTAACACTAAATGATAAACAATCATGCATCCTTTACTTCTAGGCTATTGTTTTTACTTTGATTGCTACATGTCTCTAAGTCCATAAATAAAGTCATTTAATGTTCTCAACATAAACATCATACAAAATATTAAAGAATTTTCAAATTAATTTTAGTCAACAAATTCTCCTTACTAAATTATTATTATTTATACTTGAATTTAATTTGGTGAAAATAATTTTAAAGTTATAACTTAAAAAAGATATGGGAAAAAACAATTGAAGATGACTTGAAGAAACTACAAAAAAATAAAGATCTAGCTTTTCATGGAGGAGAATAGTGAAAAAGAACTTATGTAATCAACCTCATTTTTTTTTTTGGACAAGGTTAGGATAATGATGATTTAATTTTAACATTACATAATATACAATTAAATTATGACGTATTAGCTTAGTAGTAAAAGCCTTGCCATGAAAACTCCATGTTACAAATTTGATTCTAGTAGATAATACTAAGTTATAAGTTTTATAAAAAAATTGTATAAAAAGAATTCTGAAACTCTTCTTTTCAATTAGTCCAAATATGAAACTCTTCTCTTTAATATATCTAAATATGAAGTGAATGATTATCATGAGTAAGAAACATTTCCCTCAATGGCCATAACGAAGATCTTTAGAATAAGAATTGATTATTAATTCAACAAGCTTATTAAGATAGTTTAAAAGCATAAATATTTAGACTTAAAGTACTGTTTGAAATTGCTTGATTAATTAATGAGAAACGTTTACCTCAATAATTATAATAGATATATTTAGAATAAAGATTGATTATTAATTTTATAAGGTTATTAATATAGCTTGTGCTCATAATATTTCTAAATTTTCATCACATAAATACTCTAAAAAGTGATGATAGAAATCTAAGATCTAATCTTTCTAGGAAAAACAAATTGCATTATTACAAGAATTGGACAAGATACAAAAGCAACGACTAATTTAGAAATGCTAAGATCTAAGGCTAAACAAGAATTGGATGAGAAAATAAAAGAGCATAGTGACACAATGACAAAATTATAGCAAATTCATAAGCCAATTGTTACCAATGATTTCATTGTTCACTATAAGTAGGTTTTGAACTTCTTAATTAAGTCTAGGAATGATTTACCTACTATACTAACTATGTGTCCATTGTCACTTCAATTAGCATTCAATGATGTTTATGAGTCCTTTCTTAATCAATTTAGTAAAACTCAATCACAATCTACAATTGATCTAAATGCTTCATTTTTATTGACTCAAGAACTTGTGCTTAAGTCTACATTGAAAGATACTTTTCCTAACATGTGAGATATTTCATCATCATCTATTTAAACATTTCTAGGAGGAAATGTCATAAGGGGAGGAAAAATGTAATGAACCACTTCTCCTCAAGCTTTTGTGTTAATGATTGTAATAGTCTTTCAATGTGTTTGTGTGCATGTTTTGTTGTCAAGTTGTGTGTGTGCTTTGTTTGGACTATGGTGAAAATTGCTTATTAGAATAGTAATAAATTTGTTGGCCAGATTTTTATATGTATTATAATTAAATGTTTAAATACTTTATGCATAAGAAATATGCTTTAAAATACATGCTAGGAATGTTTTAAAATAATAATAATAATAAATATATGGGAAAACAAAATATTTTCTATTCTATTTCAATAGAGATCCTGAGAAACAAAAGAAAAACAGAGGACACTACTCTAAGGTATGCCTCAAGAGCTAAAACAGGTATGTTGAGATGTAAATGATTTGAAAAAGAAATGCAAAAGAGTGCTCATTATTGAGGAACTAGACCTATGAATCAAGTTGGAGGAACCTAACCCATGAATCAAGCATATTGTGTGCAAATACCATAGCTTTATATTTTATTTTATTTTATTTTATCTAAATGTGATGCATTGTTCTTTTTAGTTTAAAATAGTAAACTATAAGTACCCTCTCCATGGCCATAGAAAGGTCACGTGATGACCTTTTAAGGCTCGTAAGATGATGGAAAAATTCACATTGTTGATGACCTAAAAAAGAAAGTGCCTTATTTGATTATGTATCCTAAATTGCCCTTATCATGAATTTATTTTGAAAACTCTTTCCTTGCATCTTATGACAATTATAAATGATAAAGAGATAGATATTATGCTAGAATGTTTTGTAATTATTGAGAGGAATTAAACTTGAGATCTAGCAAAATCTGAATTTTGAAATATCAAAAATTGTTAATTTAGGAATTAAACCTACATATTTTATTGATTATGATCATGAAGAGAATTGAACTCATGACTCATTGATAAAAAAAAACTTTAAAAAGAAAAAAAAGAAAACAAACAGTTCCCAAGAAAGAGTCAGTTACAAGAAACCGTTCATTATCCCTTATTCCACCTACAAATAGGGAGAGGAAGAGAGAGAGAAAACACACAAGGCAAAAGTAGCTGAGTAGGACAAAAACTAGCTTAGTTATATATATTTATAATATATATCTATAAACTGGCCGATAGAATCTTATAAGATTACAAGTAAGAAGTTCTTTGAGTAAAAAATTTCACGACTTTTGGATGAAGAACAAGATTTAAAAACCCAAATTTTCAAGACGAAGAACAAAAGTTCTGTACCTTATTTTTCTTAAGGATGGATTTTCTAAAAAAAAATTCCATGAATTAGTGTATGCTCTCACCCTCAGCCGAATTTCATATAAATCTTCTAATGTTTATGATGATCTGAGATCAGCAAGTGTAGATACCTTATATTTATTTATTGCAATTGAAAAGTTTGTGACATTACTTATGTGAAAGCTGCTCGAGTTCGCATTTCGCAACTTAAATCTACAGAGTTTTATGANTTGAGTTCGCATTTCGCAACTTAAATCTACAGAGTTTTATGACGATTGATGTTAATGTGGAGTGCCGGCCTTGGCCTCCACCTCTTGTTTCATGCCCGATCCTGTTCGGCGCCCCAATCAGCGCATTGTTTCTATCTTTGGCAAGAATGCTGGATCTGCATCTGCGTAGAACTCGAGCATTCCTCCTGCTGCTCCGTGCACTGTTTTCACGTTCTGCATGATCTGTATTTCTATTTTTCAAAGGACATAACCTTTCATAACACGACGTTATGCACAAAGTTGTGTTACCGAAATGCTCTGTCTGAATTTTAGTTACACATCATCATGATGCACAAAGTTGCGTTACCGAAATGGCCTATTTGGAATTTTAGTTACACGTCAACGTTATACACAAAGTTGCGTTACCGAAATGGCCTGTCTGGGATTTTAGTACATGTCAGAGTTATTCACAAAGTTGCGTTACCGAAATGGGCCATGACAAAGTCAACGCTGGTCAATGTTACGCACAAAATATTAGCGTTACCGATTTCTGACCGGAAATGGCCTATCGGCCAAAAAAAAGGATACCTCAAGAGGGAGTGTGGTTGGGAAGGGAGAGAAGACGGTGGCTACTACAAGAGATATCAAGGAGAAAGAAAACAAGTGTTACATAGCAATCCAATATTCTAGTAATTCCTCCTAATAAGCAAGATATCTAAAGAAGGAGGTAAAATGATCCATCTCTGTTATGTTTGATAATGGCCAACAAGGGCTAATTTTCTCAAACTTCTCTCTTCTTACTTGCTTAACCACCTTTACAATGCTTGTATGAAATTATCAAGATTGTTGTTGTAAGCTTAGATTGTTGAAACCCTTAATGCTTTTTCCGAATCTCTCTACCCATCTTATGCACTCTCACACCTAAATGACTTGGATGAGAGTTGTTTTGTAATGATTCAAAAACATCCATAATGATTTGGAGCATTTTTGATAAAAGATTGCCAACAAGGGCCAAGGATCCCTAATATGAGGATTGGTACCGCTAGCAGAAAGTGAAAATATCCCTTAGCCCATGAATAATTGTGAATGTTTTAAAATTGTTGAATTCTTAGGTTTTGGTTAGAATTTGGTTGATGAACCCTTCTCCTTTGAATGCATAAATCTTGGATCTGAATCTTAAACTATACCTTTTTTTTCCTATACTTTCTCAAGTTGATGGGGTGGGGGAAAACCTAGGATGTTAATTTATGGTTGTGATTTATCTATTATCTACTATTGAACATATGAATTTCTTGATTAAATGATTAATGGTAACATGGTTACAAGAGTTAAATTTAGATTATCTTATTTTGTGTGTTGCTAGAAATTATAAAATATTATTATGTGATTGAAAAAATCTAAGATTATTAATTTACCTACTTTTGTGGTCATTTCTTTGGTTTACAAATGTGCAAATGATCCTAATTAGATATTTCTTTTTAGTTTAAATTAAAAAAAAGTTTGATTTTTTTTAATTTGATGAATTTTTCACAGACATTTTACTATGGCTATTTCTTTTTAAAATTATCTCTTGATTCTTAAAATTAATATTGATTAACCTGTTTTAGAGCTAGATCTAGGCACTGTTGATTTCATTTTAATTTTATAGATTAATGTTAGTTTGATGTAGAAAGAAAGCCACCTGTGCATTTTCTTCTTTCAAATAGCTTTCTTTTTGGGGGGCTTCGGGTGTTAGCTCTTGCTCCTTATGAATGGGTATTACAAATGTAGTGTCAATCTACAACATTGTTGTGGTCAACAAAAATCTGCAAAATGTGAATTATATTTAGGTTGCATCAAGTTATGATGGTAGAATGAGACAATAAACAATAGTTACAATTCTATGTGAAATTAGATTTGAGTCTCACTGTGTTATGGGGCATGGCTAAACTAAGAGTCTTGTAATGGCTATAAGTATATTAATGGGGCTAAGATAAGGTCTAGGAACATGTCCTAATTGGTGTATGATTCTATGCATAAGATGATGTCTTTGTTGTTCTCCATCTATAAAAGGCAAGTTACTTATTCTATGCATATGGTTTGCTAGGGCATAGGGCCAAGTCTAGTATGTTCCATTAGCCATTGTTAATAGGTTTTCCAATTGAGTTGATGTGGTGAAGATAACATCTAAAATTTGGCATGTATAACTACATTTTAAGTGGTGTGTATAATCATTGGGGCATTGTAGTTGTATAGCTACAAATGTTATACAATTGGCACTATGTATAGCTACTTGGACAATTTAGGATGCTAGTGGTAAGTTAGAGATGAGTTAGTACTAGGCTCATATGGTGTAGTTTTCTCATATAACTACTTGGATGATTTAGGATTGCAGTGGAAACCAAAGCAAATTAGATGTACAAAAGGCATCTCCATGAAAACTACAGTGCAACCATATTGGCAACAAATGGATCCAACAAAAAGTGGTGGACAACAATGGAAAGCTATGGATAAATATTTTTTTTCTTTTCTAATTCTTCTAATAATTGAACGCAATCATAAAATGGTGCAAAACTCTAATGTTAAATGAAACATAATGGATACATACAAGAAGGCCTTTAACAATAAGCCTAATACATAGTTCATTTACCTTCTAAACAAGATAAACAAACTTTGTATGTGAAGAAAAAATGTCTTAGAAATCATTAATAAGTTTCAAGGAATCAAAAAGAACCTTGACAAAGACTACAAATAGCAATGCATTATTTTGGGCCTTTTTCATCAAAAATACTCAAGTAGTTCCTACATCAATTATATAATCACCATGCTATCAACAAATGGCAATCTAAAAGGTATGATCTTTGAAACCATCATAGGGTTTCTAATAGCTTTCAACATGCAATGCAATGGCTACATTTGGGGAAGTATGCAAATAAGTCCCTTATCTAATAGGGCAAACTATGACAGTAATAGCAAATAGCAAGATCTAAAAGGCAAGGGTAAGCAAAAGCAAATCCATATTGACAAGAAAAGAGAGAATCAAGAAAAAAAGTGGGGCTTTGATAATAACAGTAAAAACATGACCTGCAAAAGGTATGGCAAGAAGGACTAGTGTGCAATCGAGTGCAAAACTCCATATGATCATATCAAGAATAAAGGACAAGTATATCAAAGTAGAGAAGACTAGGCAAGAGTCACACTCTAGTAATAGTGAGCATGACTCTACAACACTTGTGTGTTGATGATAGAGACCAATCAAGACCTAATCTGAAAATTGAAATCATGCCAAACTAGTTAGTGACTAAGTTAATGTGACTAGTTATGCAAATTCCTGCTATAGCATATGAAGCTAATGGCCGTAATATGGATACCAGAGCAACTTAACACATGCTCCCAAAAAAAGGCTTGTTCTACAAATGAAATAGAAACTATCATGGATCAATAAAGATTGCATATAAAAATCCACAAATAGTTAAAGAAATAGAAACTAGGCTTATCAAACCTTCTCATAGAGCAAAGGAACTCCAATTGAGGGATGTCCTAGACATCCTCACTTTGAAGCAAAATCTATTAAGTACACCAATAAGCATAAGAACAACAAATGGAAAGGTAGATGTGACAAAGAAAAACATCAAGTGCCTCACTATGAAACTAGAAGATGAGCTCATGTACTTGAATGGTAGAGCATTGATAAATCAAGAAGAACAAATTGTTTCATAGCAATTTGTGGATGTCACGTACCATTGCATGGTAGCTGAAATGCAAAATCCAACAAATCTCTCTCAAGAAGCACTTTGGCATACTAGAACAAGACATCTTTCTTTGAAAAGGATTTGTAAACTTAATGATGTTCCAAAGGATTTGCAAGTGATGATCTATAATGCAAACTTTGCATCATGCACAAAGCAATAAGACAAATTCAAAAGCAAAAGCGGATAGTCTACAAGAACACTTGAGTGGATACACTCTAATGTGTATGGACCAATATCAACAAAGGGGAGGATTCAAGGAAATCATTATTTTATCATCTTCATTGATGACTACACTAAAAATGTATGAATTAAATACTTCAAATAATAAGTTGTAGATTTTTTATGTCTTTCAATTGTGGAAAGCTCCCATCGGAAAAAATGTTACTACACTATCAAGACACTAAAAATAAACAATGGAGTGAAGTATGTCTCCAAAGAAGTTAGACACTTTTTGTAGAAGGGATTAGACATTAGACCATAATGTCAAGAACACTACAACAGAAAGGTATTCCAAAAAGAATAAACAAAATGCTTTTTGATATGGTTAGATCAATGCTAATCTACAAGAAGCTACCTACCTATTTGGAGAGAGAAGCACTTGACACAATAGTTCAAACAAAGAATAATGTCCTATGAAAACACAAAAAAGCATCCTATGAAATATCAATTGTAAATGATCCTATAGTAAAAAGTTTCAAAATCTTCGGTTCATAGTGATCCAATGAAATATCAACACCATAGCAAACTGCAACCATGTGTACAACCAAGATTCTTCATTAAATATGGTAGCAAATGTAATTTATTTATGAAGGTTGTGCATGCCCTCGAATGTTTTCCTTCTTATTAGAGTTTTACCGCGTAATTCTTCTATATATGCAAGCATGTTTTAGTGCAAGGGTGTTTACTAATTGTTGCTTTGGAAACTCACTTTCATGAGTAGAAGCCATATTTAAAGCCAATAATTTGACCTAGCATGCATCTAGCTGTAGAAAGTCTATAGTACATTTGACCCTAGCATAGACAATAGTGTTGGTAAAAGCATTTTTTATCAACTTTGACAAGCTTTTAGTTAAGTTTCATATGATGCTCCCACTTCATACTCAAACTAAAACATTGAAAAGCTTGTACAACCTTTCTTTAAAAGTAGAAAAGAAGCAGCCAACACAAATATAGAAACAAACATAAAAAAAAATTATGTTCCAAAAATTTAACAGTTATTATGTATTTTTGTTTATCATATTTAATAGAAACTCATCTAGATCTTTTTTATATAAAATTTACCTTTTGAATTTGCTCCTTTTGTATTTTTAAGGTATTTGTTAAATATCTACAACAATTGTCAAGTTAAACACATGGAACCAACACGATGGATAAAACTTTAATCAGATTTCAAAGGATAAGGAATATAGAGATATCAACCATGAGAGGCTAAGTGTATTATTATCCCTTATTCACCATACGATTTGAGGTCCATCTATCATTGGCCTTTCCAACAATGGTAGCACTACATGACTTTAAAGTTAAACCATTAGCCCATGCCCCCATGTCACCATCATGGCCATAAAATGTTTGGATGTCACACTTTGCTCCACAACTCAAGGAGCAAAGTCATGGTGTATTTATAGTTTGGGATTCTCCCCCATGCAACGTAGTATCCAAGACTTGTATTAGAATATTTTGGAACCTTATATTAAAATTTTATAAATCAGAAATATCCAATTCCAAACGAAGTGTAGATTCAATTGCACATCATTGATTTTGGAGGATATCTACTCTCCATATAGGTCCGTGTGATTTTTTAACTTCATGCTTCCAGTATTCAACAAAAACAATTTTATCAAATAAAAAAGAGGAAAACCCAAATGAACTATCACCAAGAATTGCAAAATTTACCTTAAAGTAAGGATTTCTATGGTAAAAAAAAAAGAGAACTTAAGGAGCTGAATTGTAAAGAAATGTTATCATTACAGTATGGTAAACCCAAATGTTTTAAATCATTTAAAGCATGATAAACCTAATTATATATTTTCTTGCTTTAGTTAGCAATACAAGGGATATATTTCTCCATAATCAATGGACGAATTTGACAAGATTTGCATTGACAAAGTTGATGGATAAATATTTTGTTGAAAATGATTTAAGTATCAAAGTTGTGTAGGTAGAAACAATAATATGTTAATTTTTTAGAAAACAAAATTCTCCTACTATTTTAGGTGATACAAATACTTGAAAATAAAATACCTCAGAGATTTTTTTTTCTTTTTTATTCACCTTGGTTAGAGTCACAACCTTTCTAGGTGGTGATGGTCTAGAGAGTTTCCTTTCACAATCGCAGTACACATAACAGTACCCAGCTACATGGTTGGCATTGATGCCACCCCACTCCTTTGTGAGTTTATCTTCAAGTTTGATGATCTTGGGGAATGCTTGAGAGTTTTTTTTTTTTTTTTAAATAACAATTGTGTTCAGGGATTTCATAAAATCTTCCAATATACTAATAAATTTATGGTACAACAAATAAAATACGTCTTTATGAAGCTTGACATCTTAAAACTAATTCCAATAAAACATATCTATAAAGTTAGAAATAATACAGGTAATGATCCTACCAATTCAAAAACTTGTCATGCTAAAAATTCATCTATTATAATTAAAATATACAGCAGCATATAATATTAGTACATGAAGCTAACATGATGCATGAGAAATTAGAAAAAACTAAGATATGTTTCAAAGATGTTTATGAAAGATGATGCCAGAAAAGATTCAAAATTAGTCTATTGTCGTGTTGTAAAAAAAAAAAAAAACTCAAAAGGCACATGATTCTATGCTACCATTTTCAATTGTTGCATTAGAAAGAAAATTTAAGCATTGTAGCATCAATGAAACAAATGCATATGCAAGGAATAAATTTGAATCTTCAAAACATATGGAAAGACCGACTCAAGGGTCTCAACAAACCTATATTTATAATTATTTCAGCAACATACCATCTATATGGTTAGATCCTCCTATGGCTGATACAAGAGACAGGTGCATGTAAGGGGGACCTATATGAATGAAACGTTGCAAACACTAGCATTGAGAGGCACATTCCATTTAACCTAAAACTGCTTCTGAAGGCTTTTAAAGAGGCACACTCCATGTTTTTCATGTATAAAGTATCTTACACAAAAAACTTTGTCTATATGATAGATGGAGACCGTATTTTTTAATTGATCACTATTTCTGTTTTTCAAATCTCTTTCCTGTGGATTCTCACTATTTTGCCAGGAAGTGTAAAAAAGTGAAAAGGAAAGGTTGCGGTCATCTCTGTTTTTAGTGGGTCTAACATACTATAAACAAGAACTTGGAGAAAATGATTAGCATACCATAAACAAGATTACATATTTACATGATTTGAAGCAATGCCGTATTGGACTAGTTGATAAAATTAAAATAGTTGGAGAAAATTATCAGCAATCCAAAAGTAACACGTTTTGGAGGAATAAAATTTTCAATTGCGGATTTTGAAAAACTTACATTTTCAAGAAGAAGTTGTTTCAATATACCATGCATGGCACTATCCAATAATTCTACGGGGACAAGCATGATGATAGTTAAGTTCTTTTGCTGATATACACACATATGCCTAGGTTCTTCTCTTTGCTGAAGCAGGACTGTTGGGTATATGAATCCCTTGCCACTATGATCTGATCCCCATGAATCATTAACAAGAAAGCCATCCTTACCTCGCCACCACGTATCATGTTGAAGAGGCCTTGAAACAAAGCTAGTTTTATCCTGCTGGCCACAAGAAGCATTATTGCTAGTCAGGTCAGCCTCATCTGACAAAAGAGATATGATGCCAGAAGAAACAGGATCTCAAACGGCCAGAACTGCTGTCCTCACATATGATCTCAAATTTGTGCCAGTAGCAAAAGCAGTAGCAGTTAATCATCAAACAAACTAGGTGAAGAGATTTGATGTATCCCCCTAAAACCATGTGGGACAGTTACTCAGGCTTGGTATAGTACCAGGCTAATATAAAAATAATATCAAATTCAGTTTATAAAAATAAATATATGAAATTAAAAGTTGAACATACTGGATAGAGCGATGTTGAAACTAGCAAATCTTGGAACATTATCAATGTATTCTTTACAAAGTTTCCTGTCAATGGTGACTCCAGAACCCTTACCAATGACTGCAAACATAAAAGATATACATCTTTTAGAACACCCTAAACATGTACATGAACACCAACGTTTAACATACCCACAGTCAACAAGAAAGCTATCAAATAATATTGCAAACGGAGTGGGAATAAAATTGGAAATACTATATTTCAATACAAGATACTTTTAGCAATGGCTGAGCTACACAACCAAAAAGACAAATGGTAAATTGCTTCTAATTAAATAAACACAGCTGTGGTATACACATAAAACAAGGGCTAAATTGCAGTAAACTGGAACTGTGCTATTAATAGGTCAGTATGTAGGTCACACCACTGCAAGTTGATTAAATTAACTGATTTTACCACTTGGAAAATTGAGAAAGCATTCTATTAGAAGATAATGAAAAAGAACTTGGAACAACAGTGAAAAAAAGGAATGCCCGGAAGAAGGCTCAAATCAACACAAAGGATCTTGAAAGTGGCAGGCAGGAGGTAGAAGAGCTTGATAGTTTTCTTGAAATGGTGCTCTTCTCACATGCAAGGGATTTCATTCTGAACCAGACAACTAAGGACCAATGCCAAGATCTCAAAAACTTCAAAGGAGGAATCACCAAAGTTAAACAAAATATGGTAGGCAGAAGGTGACTCAGGAGTCCCAAAATATGACACTATCAAGTGGAATCTTTACTGTTCAAACTACAATGGACACCTTTTGAAAAACATCAGATTTTCTGTTTGCAATTGACTAAGCTGCAAAAAAGGGAAGAGACCACATGGAAGAAAAAAGGGTAAGTTTTACAGATTGTAACTGTACAATGACTGATGGACTTCTCATGCAAGTAAAATCAAAGACAGATCAAAATAAAATTGAGAAGCTTTAACAAGCCTAGAACATGAAAGAGAACAAAGCCTATAGGAGAGAATTTTGTTTCATTCTTTCAATAGCCAATGATTGACCATGGTCATTCTGTATATAAATTACAGTTTGCTAGCAGTTTTTGGTATATTGTTTCCACAAAGCTGTTCCTGATGTAAAAGTCACTTAACAACTTTAAAAGCATACAAAAAAGTGCGAGAAATTGCATACTGAAAAACAATGCAGTAAGTATAACACAACTACATGCGATGAATAGTTAACATACAACACAAAGCAAATTTCTTGGGCAGAGAAAAACAAAGTCAGAGAACAAACCTGAACTTCTAATGCTGTCTCTCTCTTCATGGAGAGCATCTGAATGGTTCCACACTCTACAAATGACTCACAAAATGTGGGCATTTGAATTTTCTTTCCAATCATAAAATCTGTCAGAAAAATCACCAATTTTAAAAGAAGACATTATTTATATCGACATATAAAAGGAATATCTGATGAATACATTGACCTAACTTGACAAATAATCTATGAGAAATACATATAAACAACTCTGAGCAGTTGCCCCATTAGGTTTCTTCTCAAGCAGAGTCCTGATGGAACCATAAAACATTGTGAAAAGATTGTGTGCTTCTTTAAGAACATCTCTTAATGCTTCATGTCAGCAGAGTTCATCAGATTCTTTAACTTTCTCAACAACCTGGCAGCAGTTAGTGTTCAATAAAAATCAAGACAAAGTTATCAATTTTCAGCATTTAACAGTGCAAAAATTAGAATTAAACTACAATTATATATAATACACATTTGAATTCTTTTTAATTAGATATCTGTTGACCAGACATATATATGAACTACAGTGAACAATTGAATTTACGGATTTTTATAGAAGACAGTGAACTAAAAAGTGAAAACAGTCAACAGTATCTTAGTCCAGGTACCAGTAACATGTTGTGTGATTCTGTGAAACCATGTGGAGCATTTCTGTAAAACTTCAATATGCAAGAAAATGATGAATGTTGCAGCAAAATAATCATTACCTCACTGTCATCAAATTAGGGTCTCCTGAAAGGATAAGTTTTATTGTAGCTAATTTACATAATATGAACCTGAGCTTACATTTTTATGGTGCACGAGATTACACATGTAGAATTGCACCTTTAACCTTAATTGTTATAAACAACACACTTACAAACTGAATTAGAGAGTATGCATTACGGAGAGATAAATCATGCATGTTGTTTTTTGGTAATGAAATGCTAATTGAACGGTCAAGATGAGTTATTAATTTTGAGAAACTGTATAATCCAAAAGACATATAAAAATACACCGAAGCAAGCTAAAGCTGGCTAAAAGCAGCTATGAGTATAGCATGATTAATGAATGAAACCAGAGAGAGCTTTATTGATCCAATGGTGGTATAACTATTCAGCCACTGCCACAAACAAATAGAAGGAGACGTGAATAAATTAGACAAAACTAGATATCAAAAGTGCTATGAAATGCCTTGTTACAAAAGCATGCAACAGTTCCTGTTGCAAACTAGTGCAGTGGAATAAAACAAATTAACAGATTACCAAACAAAAACGGATCAGATTTAGCAATAAGAGAAACCAAAGAAATTACTTAACAGCAAACAGTAGACATTCAATTAAAATTGATCATCAATACAATGGTTACAAGCCAAGATCTAGGCTTTCCAGCAATTACCTGAGCATAGGAGACCCAACCCTTTCACAACTCTAATCTCTCTCATGCCGTAACAGTAAACCCTTACAAAGACACTTATAGGATAAGAAGGCCCTAACTTTCATTTTTCTTTTAATATGCCCTTGAATTTTTTTCTATATAAACCCAAAAACCCCAAGGTAGGTTTATTACAAAGCTTACCTTTAACAATATGTCAAGAGGTTTAACTTTACAAACAATTTCTAATAATAACCATCATCGTACTAGCCTTATCTCCACTAAATGGGTTGGCTATATGAATTCTTTTTCACTATTCACTTCTATTTGGTCGAATTTGATGTCCACAAGAAGTAGAAAAACCAAGTTTATTGAGAACAATGACTTATAACAAACAAAACCATATAAGGATCATAGTTGCAATAGTGAAGTAGAGTTTGGACAAACATAAGATGAAACAAGGATACAAACACACAATAAGCACTAGAGCTTGTGCACTCAACTAAATGAGAGTAACAACATAGCAAACTACAAAAGAACAATCATATGGTTGCACTTGTAACAAACACTTGAAAGAATGAGTAACAAAGAAATGTAACATAATGAACATTGAGTATGACAATGATTTATAAGTAAAAACATGCAAGTATATCTATAACCATAGACTTGATAGTAGATAGTTTAGTTGTATGTGTGTCTCATGTATTGCTATGTCTCAAAATGAACGAGTGTGAACCCTTTTATTGGTATGAAGGCCATAGGGCACAACAACACATCAATAGTCACATCTCTTTATTAAATAACTAACAACTTTAATTATATCATTATGTAAACCATCATAATTAGCCATCTTTTATCTTATAACATACATGTGGAGGTTGATAATAAAACCATAACTTAACACTATTAAGAACCAAATAAGCATCAAGACCTACAACTTGAATGTCTTCTTCTATATCTTTAAACCATGTATCTTTTTCATTTACCTCTTTATTTTTTTCTTTTAAGCTTAATAAAGCAAACTCTTCTAACAAGGGCATTTTCTAGTCTTCTTAGCACATGACCAAACCATCTAAGACAACTTTCTGTAATCTTCTCATCAATACTTGGCACTCACAAACTTCCTCTAATACGAAAGGAGTTGATTCAATCTTTGCTAGTCATACCCAACATCCACCTTAGCATTTGCATCTCTACCACATGTACACATTGAGCCTGATGTTTTTGATAGGCATACATTCCACAATATAGAGCATCTCATATCTAATAGTAGCTCTATAAAACTTTTCCTTCAGCCCAGTAGGGATTCTCCTATTACAAAGAACACCACTACCCGATCACTATTACATCCATCCTCTAATTTGATTTTTCACATTATTGTTAATCTCACTATCCATTTGAACAAGTGACCTCATGTATTTGAATTGCTTACAGTGAGTAACTTCCCATATAATGTGTACATTTTATTAGTGCCCCTATCATTCTTAATAGAACCTAGCATGAACCCACAAAAGAGAGAGAAGAAGAAGAAGAAACCACATTCAAAATGTCCCCAAAACAAGCATGCAACAAGTGCATGGTCAATTTTGACCGCATCCCTAGAATAGCAAGGACATCTCCCAAAGTCCCAGAAATAACTCCCATGATTTTCAAAATGCATCCAAGATGCTTTGTAGTACAAATTTCCCATACCCCTACTGAATTTGCTTGGACTTTTATTACAAATAGTTCAAATTTAAAAACCATGTTGCCATTCACACTGATTCTGTCCCATGACTCCATGCATCCTTTACTCTACAACTTGCATAGTATTTTGAGGCTTCAAATCCATAATGCATCCTGAGAACCAGTGTTTAAAAAATCATAAACTAGACAAGCAAGTTAGGAAAAAGTTGGCAAGTCCGGTGAGTCAGTTAAAAAAGTTGGATAAATCAGATTTTAAAACATGTATTTCCTTTTAAAAATAAAGAAATAAAAAATCCAGTGACTGATCATCAAATTGGTGATCAATTGCTGGTTTAGAAAACACTACTGGGCACCTCCTTGAAAAGACCACATGGTACACGTTTGGTTAGGTGCCCACACCTCCAAGCCCTGTGAAACATAATGAAAATCCTTCTGGTCAAAGTACAAGGGACTAAAACCCTTTCATGTTTTCAAATAACCTAACATACACATCCATATCCGACACACAAGAAACCCACAATAAAGGAGATGGTTGCCCCTTTAGCATGCTTCCTTTACCTTTGTTCATCCCCATACTCTGAATTACATATATATTATCAGCTACATCTCCCACATACATTAGCAGAGAGTACACGTTTCTGAACTGTTAGAAATAGCAATGCCAATATCACTAAATATTATTTAATGGCAATGTCAAGAGCATCAATTGGAAAAAGATATCATAACAAGCATTCTTATAAGATATGATTGTCATCTTGACAAGCACTCCAACAAAAACATTGATTAACCATTATTCATCCTTGGTTCATCACGTTATCTCCTGTTACATGTTTCATTTTGTATCATCCCAAAAAAATAAGAAAAATGAAAAATTTCTAACAAGATTCCTCCTTATTTATTTGATCCCTACAATATCACATGCCTCTGCAACTTGGAAACTGATGTGAGCTAATTTGTGCTCTATTGCTTTGTATAGACGCAATCACATTACAGCATCTAGGTAATCTACATTAAAATAGGGTTTTCTTCCCATTTGTGTTACTCTGCAATTTTTGTAATACCATAATTTTCACCATCAAATAAATAGATGCTGTTACAAATTTTTTGTCCTAGTTCTGATTCTTTTGATTCCCTGCTTGTAAAGTCATATTTTCCTAGCTAACACAAATCATTCTCATAGCTTGTTACATGGCTTTCTTTTTAATATAACAAATTGATCAAAATTCACTCCTTGCAAACTTCTAATTTTTTTAATATAACAAATTGAAGAATTGTTGCAGCCTCTATATGCTCTAATAATGGTAACATATTTCCTTCTAACAAAATAATGACATGTTCAGTTCAGAATTTTACCTTAAATTTATCTGTTAAAATTTTCTTCTTTACATTATGTATCTGTCTCCAACATTTTCTTCGTTACATTTATGCATAACATAACCATGTATAATTGCTGATTCATAATACTGTTAAAAGTCTGTCTCATCAATTTCAAGCCTAATTCTGTAAGCATAGGAAGTCTTCCTACCTCCTTGGACTACAAATGTATGGCAGATATACAGCTTACTGTTGACCTATATAAAGTGCATCACTAAATTTGGCAATTTTAGTAGGTGGGTCTCATGTTGCAATTACCCAAACACAAAAACAAAAAACAAAAAATAAAACTAATCCTAAAATAGCCTATAAAGATGTGCTTTGTCTCTCCATGTATCATATACTGCATAAATAAGTTAAATGCATTTCTTTTGAGTTGTTTATACTACATGCTACACACTTCTTCCTTTTTCTGTCATATTAGCTTGAAGTTTAATTGTTTAAATCTTGTGCTCTAAGTGAAATAATAAATCAAAGACTACGGTTAAATTAAAACCATTGCAAAACATTTGCACAAGAACAAACATATAAATAATCTGTTGCTAAGCATTAGAAACTCACCAAAACCATCCAAATATCTGGTCCTGGTTGATAGAACACATAAGAGTGCTTGTCAGCTTCAATTACTTCACATGGAGCTTCTAGGGAAAATATGCTGAAATTGAAATAAAGTCATCAGAATTCTAATTCCAAAGCATTTAGATTGTTATCATCTCAATACATCATACGGTGTTAATAAATCATATTAGATGAAATAACATGGAAGATGTTCAAATTGAAAAGTCTATCAAATGGAACTTCATTTTAATAGTATAAATAGTAAAATCTGTGTAAATAAATGATATTCAAATTTCAAAGTACAGATATGGTTCCTTGGTTGAGACTTGTGACTCATATGGCACAAATTATAGGTTAAACTGCAATGGGTTACAGTCTTACACGAAACTATAGCACTGTTCTATTAACTCTCCCTTAAAGAACATGAAATCGAAACTTGAGAGTAAACGCATCCAAGTTAAACCGCAAAAAAAAAACTTATGGATTATATATAAATTGGCTTTCTATATGATACAGATGTTGGACAAGACAAGTAATGTCGTAAAAATTGAAATCCATATAGCAAAACTTATGCAATCACTACAGAAAAAGAGAAAGAAACCACAATGTTAATGGCAAGCCAACAATGTTAAGAATATGTTGAAAAGACATGACACTAGCTACTATTTTATGAAGAGATTTCATTAAGGAAATATCTGTGAAGGCTTTGTTAAGGAAAATGCTCCATACCGATATAAATCACCTCGGTGGTTTAGAACAATATGGATGAATTTCTAATAACAATGTAGTTTTCAAAAACCAAAGCTGTCATAAATTTGTAAACTATGTCAATGTAATAAGATAAGCAGCAAAACTTTTATTTCATTCAATTTTTGCTAAAAAACATAGCATCAGCAGCAGCTGGTGTCTCGGATGGTTGAATGTAAAGTATTTCTAAGAATTAAGCCATTAAAATACACATAGTAATAGTTGAACTTTCATAAATTGAACTGCAACTCCAGAATGTATTGCCAGGCCAACCATACTGGCTAAAATACACTTGTCAGAATAAATCAGATCTTGAAAATAAAGCATTGCAAGACAATAACTTGAGGAATAGGTCTAAAAACGAATTAGCATGATCAACTACTGCTAATCACATACTGCTCAATTTAGATAAATTAATAAAACCAAGTCCGTTCATACCCCTAGTAAACATTAGCAATAGATGGCTGTATAGAATATGTTTTACCTAATGAATGTAGCCAAGCCTTCACTTTGCCCAATAACAGAGAGCTGACTAGTAAGAGGCAAACTAGGAGGGTAGAAATAAATGATCTTATCAATTTCTGCACCCTCTTGCTGTCCCCTTCTCATGTCAAAGACACAAAGCTGAACTCCTTCATTGTTATTGCTGTTTGGTAAATAACCCTTCCTGCTCTTGCCCTAAGGGTTCTGTTCAAACCAAGCAAAAGAAACAATTTGTAAAATATAAAGAACATAATGCTCCTATCCCATTCAAAATTATGTATATATGCATATTCTAATTAATTGATATACAAACCGTCACCATTATTATGTATTTGGATGAAGTACTACAGGAAGATTTTTGCCAACTATTAACCCCCTAGACAAATAGTCAATCCCACATAAAAATGAAATGTAAAAAAGGAAGATTAGTATGAAAAGAAAACATAAACTTTAAAAAAATATAATAATTGAACAAAAATGCACTAAAATTAGAAGTCAATCCCACATAAAAATGAAATGTAAAAAAGGAAGATTAGTATGAAAAGAAAACATAAACTTTTAAAAAATAAAATAATTGAACAAAAATGCACTAAAATTATAAGTCATTTATTCATGAAAAGATTGAATTTTAATTATTTAAAGAATATGATCACTTAAAAAATGCGCTCAAATTGTAGCTTAAATCTGGAGATGAATTCCTCCCTTCCATGTATATATTTAGAGAATTATTTTCCTAATTACTGCATCAATACTAATTTTGGTTGCAACTACCAATCTGTTATAAGCTTTCCAGCTCCCTGGGTCTTCAGTTACTAAATTAACATCTGGTCACCCCATTTGGCATGCTTTTAAGAATTATACTATAAATAATCGTGTGTTTTAGATAGGGACCAGAACCATTTTGTAAAAATTCAATACAGTTCCTGGATGAGAAAGATATGCCCAAATACAGCCAACTAGAAGTAGGAGTCTGTAAATTTCATGCAGATTAACTATATTTTACAACACAAAGGCCCAGAACCTAAACATTTTTCACACTATTATGAATCTTCATAAACCACACATATAAAAAGTTGAAAGAAACATCCCGAATATCAAAAAGTGTTTAAGATCTACAACATTTATATAGTTCGCTCTAATAATACGCCAAAAAAAAAAAAAAAAAAGTATCATCTGAACAAACAAATGTGAATGTGCAACAAGCCTACCTCGTACCGGAGCTTCCATTGTTTTTCTAAAATGCTTTCAAAGAAATTCGATGAAAAATGGTAGTTACCTTAATCCGGTTCCTCTTATTTCACCAAATCCAGCGGATACCTTTTATCTCAGATATGTGACGGAATCATAAATGACAGACCGATTCAGCATCGCCTCGCAAACATAGTAATAAACTAAATCAATTCATTATCAGTGAGATCTCGTATTTTAAAATTTTGAATAGCATCAGAAATACATTGCTTCGTTAGTTTGTGAGCTGGGGGAAGGATTCTTAACCTTTCAATTTTGTTTTGTTTGATTTATATAAATCTCTGTCAAAAATATCACTTCACGATACATTGTAGATTATTGGATTTATTCACCCAAAATAAAGGTTTTAAACCAATGATTTAGGCTATCCTTGAATGTTATGAAATTAATGTTTTGCAGGCTCTGTATTTTTTCAAATCCTTTATGCTTTTCAAAGTAACAAATATTGGAATGTTTGAGAAATCATTAAATCTTAAAGTTTTTATCAATCAATGAAATACTTTTATTGCTTAGGAATGAAAAGTGGATTTTGATCCATATTCTTATGACTATTCTAAAATTCCTTGCTAGATTGAATTAGAAAATCTTTCTCTTTTAAGTTTTTTAATGTGTTGAAAGTGAGTTTGCTAGCAACATTGGTATAATTGTGAAGACAAAGTCAAAAACATTAGTGGATGATGTGTAGCACACACGTTATGTTGTAGAGATTGATTTTCGATAGAAGAAGAGAGAATTAAAACTCAAAGCCAATAATAAGTGCTTTTCCCCAAAAATTACATATTATAATTTATGAAAAAGTTGAAGGCCATGTGATAAATCATCATATGTCAAGCAATTGTGTTGACACATCCCCATTGACACATGCTTTGATGCATTTGTGCATATGCGGCGATACTAACTTCTCCTAAGCCTATATATATGTGCAGACCCTTCGCATGAGGGAGTAGTTTGGTACCATTTGTAGCCAAGTGCTTGCATTTTCTTTCCATAGGACTTAATCAAATTTTCCTTTGAGTGCCCACAACATGGATTGAGTTGATTGTACAGAACTTTATTCAAGTACATGATTTACATGAACTTCTCTGCATGATGGCAATAAAATCAAAATTAATTCTTTCTATTGCAACACCTGGAATAACATTTAGTTTATTTTCAAGCACGTTGCTTTAAATGCATTTTATTTTTCCAAACTTAAAAATTTAATATTTTATTCTATAACAACGTAAATATGACCACTTCGAGCATAATACATTAATGCTTGGTAATCTAAGTAGTGAATACTTGGTACACCCAACAATAGACACTTGGTAATCCAACAATGTTAGTATATGTTTAGGATGTGTACGAAAAGTGGAAACAAATGCTTTGCACTTAGGATAGCGTAGAAGTACCCTTCATTCTATAGGTAGAATTGAAAACTTTAATGACTTTAGCAATTTAATATTATAATGATAAAAATAATACTAACAAACTCATAAACATATCATGCCTCAATCATACTTAATCATACCAATTAA
Source organism: Gnetum montanum (assembly GCA_015680685.1). NCBI lineage: Eukaryota > Viridiplantae > Streptophyta > Gnetopsida > Gnetales > Gnetaceae > Gnetum > Gnetum montanum. Next base: position 104,236 of record MNCI01001848.1, read on the forward strand.
ACTCACACAAGTGATGATTAGAAAGAAAATGACTAGCAACATCATACTTAATCATCTAGGATACTAGTCACTTGAAGATTCTATGAAATTTAACTAGATCATATGTACACACTTATGATTCATATGGTTGGGTGTAGGAAACACTCACTGCTCATCATTGGCACCATTGTCAAGGATCCTATTTGCATTGTGTGCTAAGCGTTTTAGATAATTAAATCATATAGGGTCATTGTAGAAAGATAATGAACCACCATTAGAAAATATAATAATATTTTATTTTAAGACATACTATAAGATAAACTAAAAGGCATCTTCTTCTTGCAAGGCTGATTTCCCACTTGCTAATGATCCTACCACATAACATGATAGAATAAAAAAATGTAAATGAAGTACCTTAACAACTCAAGGTTGTCTTTACTCATCTAAATCCTTACTATATAGACTTCACTTTCATCCTTTATTAAGATGAATAATTGTGGTGAAGAGACCTAGAGGGCAACATTATGTTGCCACTTGATCGTGCCATTTCATCAATATTCATGATTGATGAGTGGCGGGTATCCCTACACTTAACCATACGAATACAAGCATCTCACGCGCGATCCGATCGAACTCCACAAACTAAATGCCTACACACCGCAAGGAACACTTGGGGTTAATTAATCATTGTCTTCCCAGGCTTGCTTGTATGTGTCACGATGTATGGTTAAACAAGTCTGAGGTATATG
>MNCI01001848.1:122716-161493 GCA_015680685.1 Gnetum montanum
TACAAGCTTGATCTTAATGTTGAATATTTGCATGAGCTAAAGCTAACTCAAACATGTGAATATATTCTTCAGCTAAATAAGCTTTTCCAAGAATAAAAGGCTCAGGCAAATATTTGTAAACTACCTTAAGAATATCATTGTAGTTTTGAAATCCTAATGGTGTAACTCCTTGCCAAGGATTTGCCATCTTATTCCCTTGGATAATTGAACTCTTAGACTTTCTAGATCTTCTCTTACGAATTGATAAACCAGATATAATGGGTGATCTTCTTGATCTTCTAGTTTTCACTCCACTACTTATTCGCAATTCAAAATCTTTCTTTTGTTCTTCTTCTGATAAAGAATCAGTCTTAGAATCTAGAATATCTTTTGAAACTTTCAAATTTTCCAAACTATCAATCTTCTTGGTCATGAATTGAAAATAGTATCTAATTTCTTAAGCCTTATAGTAACAAAGAATTGTTGATGTGCTAAAATTATAAGGCTTATAAACCTAGAGGCTAAATTTTCAGCCCTCCTTCTAGCGCCAAAAGAACTGTTGGTGGCCGTTTGGGACACGATCGCCAACGAGTGTCCTCGAACAGGATTGAGGTGCTTGCTGGTCTCTGGCAACACCAAGGCCCAGATACCTCCAAATAGACTCAGTAGTTAATATGAGTATGTGTGTGTGCTGTTGCAGCATGCGGTTGTGAAGAATGAAACGATTGTGCTGTGTGTAAATTATAAATGATTTACTTTAAAGAGACTTAGCCAACTTTGCCAAGTACTGTGAGTTGTTGAAAGTTTCCTATTTTGTTCAACTGCCTAGTCTATGCAGTCCTTATAATACCTACTTGTAACAAATAAAATTTTGCAAAAACATTTGAGCACAACTCCACAAATCTACTCCTAATTTTCCCCAGAGAAAGAAATAGTTCCACAAGAAAACTAGAAATAGAGCAAGATTCAATGGAAATAAGCAGAAAAGAAAAGAAAGCAGATTTGTGTAGACCTCAAATATTTAAACAAGGTAAAATGACACGAGTAAACACTTCGCAATAAAGCTATCCCAAATTCAATATCTACGAATTGTTCAAACTTCCAAGGCTCAAACAAGCAATTTCTTCAAGACAATCCTACTATGCTACCAAAAATTGCTGCGTAAACTACCACCTACGAGACTCCATTTTGGCTAAATAATAGATGTCAATGATTGCATTCAACGGAACCTTCAAAAGACTTGACAATTTCTGATTGAAATAATACAGAGATTCACTTTAAAGATAAAAAGAAGCTATTCTGGTCCCATCAAAATACCAAAGATTTTCTGAACCTTCTTGACTACTGAATTGTTCAACGACATGAATACAAGCAGAGGCTCTCTTACAACAATCCCAATAGCAGTTCCTATACGTTGCACAATAATAAAATTTACTACTAAAATGCTCTTAAGGCTTTTAAACACAAGCACTTCTATAGCAAAATTTTAATAGAAATTTCTATTGGGTAACAAGAACAATAAGAGTAATCTAAAAATCCCAAAATTACTTGCCAAGGATGATACTATCTAAACCACTAGCTAAACAATTTAAACAAAACAAAAATAAAACATAACTCACAATACTATGACAAAGAGGCTGAAATCTTTTCTTTAACAAGCCATCTTACAAGCAATCTTCTTTACAAATCTTCTTTACAAATGCTCTTCTCAAAACCCAAAGTGTGTCTTCAAGTAAGAGCCCAAGTGCTAACTAATAGCCTTCCAAAGTGTGATGTATCAAGTGTCTTCTCCCAAAAATCCCCACTTCCTCCTTACCCTTGAAGCCTTTTTATAAGGTTCATAAGGTAGTTACATTCCTAAATATCCTAGCTAACTTTTCTCCCAAGTAAGGAGGTTACAACTTACCCATCTAGTTAGGAGGAAGTTATGTAGTTAGGAAGTTATACATCAAGTTAGGAGGAATTTATGCTAACATTAATATTTGTAAATATTATAAATTATAAATATTTTATGTAATGTGATATTACAAATGTTTTACAAATATTTTAACATTAAGATTACAAATATTTTATGAGTAGTAACTTATATATATAATAATGTTTGAAAATTAATGTTTTAAGACTTGGAATAATTAAAGGTAAGTCTTCAGCCCGTCACTTGGAATAATTAAATTATTGGTAAGTTTTGGCCATAGATTAAACTGCAACTCCAGCATCAATTGAAATATCTCTTGCTCTGCGGATTTGGTTATACACCTGCCTTAGTGTGTCTTCGTGTCTTTGTTGCCGCGTTCTATGGATTGGTATGCAATATCGAATGCTTCGTCATCGGGCATGGTTGCTATTTCGGATTACAGGTTCCAGGGGTGAATGACATTTGTGATTACCATTTTTCACTACCTGAAATTTTGAAATCAGTTCCCGATTATGATGTTGTTTCTGTTTTCAATCTTGTTGCAGCAATTACCCTGTTTCTGTATTCTCCAAGGGTGCGCAACCACAAAATTTTCCGAATTGTTTGAAAACAGTGTTGAGGCGGGTAGGGTTTGGTGGTAGAATAGTGGCATAGAAATGGATAGGATTTGGTGGTGAAATCACTCCTCAGCTACCAATGCGGACTACCATGTAGAACAAGAGCTTACTTTTGTCGTGGTAGTGCTGGAGAAGAGGGTGATTTGAAGATGAAGATGGGGTTTGAACAAAATGCGATTCTATTTCTACATGTGGGCAAGGGTTTTATCTTTTTTCTTTGCTGTTGCATCCACGGCAAAGGGGTTTTGTCCCTCAAGGACTTGACGCGCCCATGGAGATGGTGATTGTGTTTTTTTTTGTGCCTACCTGTGCCGTGATAAGCACCGTGCGGTTGGTGGTTCTGCACTTCTGTTGCTCTGGTTAAAACACAATTTGATGAAAGAACAGGCATTTTTTTGGACTATTTTTCCGTCAGTTGCAGCAAGAGACACTTGGGCTATGTTTGAATGTTTATTGTGGAATTTCTAACCATAGAAAATGAAGGCAAAACAGAACAATACGTAGTCTACAACTTCATCCAAGGGCCATTAAATACGGAAGTTAAATCGAAAACAGGAGAAAAATTAATCAGAGAAAACGACCATGAATTCATCGATCTGTTTTCCTTCCTTTGTTCTCCATCTTCAAAGCCACTTTGTGCGGGGCATAATTTCAGCTGTAGCAATTTCATTCATTTTTTTCTTCCAACGCGTATAGTGGCTGGAACTGCTCTTTACCGTAAAAACGTCATTCAAATCTTACAATGGTGACTTCCATAAGGTTGATTTTAATTTCTTATTAATGCATTCATGAACGAGGTCGACTCTTTTTAATCGATAAAACTTTTCAATTCTTTTTTCAATCTTCCCATCACACAGGAGCATGATAAATTTTCCTTTCCTTGGTATCATCATTTGAAAGTGGAAACACTATATCTTCATTCAAAAAATTTCCACATGAAACCTCTAGTATTAAAATATCAATAGGACACAACCATCATATATTTTTTTTATTTGAATATCTTCTATGTCTCATTCGTATTTTATCACCTTTGCTGTTCCATGAAATGGCTAAATGTGCCAACAGTTATATTATATACGATTGTTGTAAATGCATTAATGATTTATCTTTCAAAAAATATAAGTCACACACATCATTAACTAACAACAATGTCACTTTCACATGGAAGTGATAATGCATCGTATGAAGAGAACATTCATGCAAAAACTAATGAGATATATGTTGAACAAAATTGGAGTGACCAATCTCATGCAAGGGTTTCATATGTTCATGACCACCCTTACTACACTCAAGGACTACATTCACCTAAGGAAAAAAATCCTAGAGGATATGGAGTAAGTCCTAAATCAATAAGGGCCTCAAGGCCTAGGACCTCAAAACCTAGAAAAGATAAATCAAGGAACCATGAGAAGAACCATAGAAGCCATGGCAATTCTCCTAGTTTCTCATTTGCCTCTTCCTCTTCAATGTCTAGTTTTAACAAAAATGAATGTAGGTATAGAGATAGAGCTCCACTATGGGGGTCAAGATAAAGATAGAAATTGAAACCAAGGGAAAAATCAAAGACATCAAAATGAGCATAGACAAGATCATCACAATTAGATGAATAAAAATAGAAATTTTCACCATGGCATGTCTAATGATGGTGAACCCTTGTTGGACATTAAGAGCATGATGTAGATTATAGAGGTAGTTAAAATACCCCATAGGCATTGAAGAAAAAGTTGAATTAAAAGGCTTGATATGAATAACATCCTTAAATTTTCAGGAGGCTATAATTCTAATCCACAACATCATTTACAAGCCTTCCATGATGCCTGTGTCTTACAGAACATTAATAATGAGTGACAAAAGCTTAAGCTCTTTCCTAGGATACTAGTAGACAAAGCCGAAGTGTGGTATAGATTATTGAAGCCAAATATAATCCATTGGTGGTCCACAATGTTGGAAATCTTCAACGACGAATACCAAACCTATGCGAGGGTGTCCAACCTAAGGAAATGAATCCAAGGATGGAAATAGGAGCAACATGAACCCTTGGATATGGCCTTAGATAGATACTATTCTCTACTATATAGATGTCTAGGTCATGGTTTCTCTCAAGAAGAGAAACTTTTCCACATCATAGATGGGCTTCGTAGTCAAACGAGAGAGACCCTTAGGATTTATGCCCAAGGTTAGTTATACAAATTAAAAGTTCATCAAATATAAAGGCTAATCAAGTGGGTGACAAAAGAAGAAGGAGAGCTATGTAAATGAGAGAATGTTGAAGGATATCACTAGGATCCAACTCTTCAAAAGAAGAGGATTCATCTTTATGATAAGGAAAAAGAGGCAACCCTTGATGAGATGATTTCACAACAAACCTTGTCAATGCAATAGTCTATTGTTAACTTCAAGCAAGGCTATATAAGATGTTGAAATGGATAAATGAGAAAGTTACAACTTGCATAGAAGCTGTAGAGGAGAAAGTAATGCAAAACAAACCAAGTGATCACAAAAAAAGGAGGAAAAGTAACCAAGAGACAAGTAAGAACATTGATCAACAAAAAGGGGAAATGACTATAGAAGAAGAGGTGATAGACTCAACCATTGAAGAAGATGATAGATGTGACATCTGCCTATATGACCATCCAAAGGGCTATTGCATAGTTATGTTACATCTACATGAGTATTGAGCTTTTGCTTTTGTACAAAAGCAAATGCCTAGAAAATTACCTTTCTCATAAGGTAATTATAGACAATCCAACAACCAATTGTACTATCCTAGTGGGACTTCTTACCAATCTCAACACTATGATCAACCACAGTGGCAAAACCCACAGTCATGGGGGAGGCCATCATCAAACCAACACTACCCTTATTGTCAATCGGACCCATCTAGATACTACATTCAACAAACTATTTTCCCAACTAGTTATACTTCCTCTACCTCAAATCACTACTACCACTCTCTCGAATATCATCAACCTACAACATCTTCCATGAGATCACCATCTCACACCTCTCACCCTCCATCATATCCTCAATATTCTCATACTCACCTCCATCACATGTCATAGTTGACAACATAGGAAGGTTCATCACCACAACATCAATGAAAGAATGTCACTTGTATTGCAAACATACATAGAAATGATAATGCTAGTAGATCTCCACCGTAATCTCAGAAATGTCCTTTCTTTAGGATAGTTCCTATGTGTGAGCACAACACTCATGAATCTACTAGCTCATCCAAACTAGCACAATGCTAATTAAGTGCAACACCCTTCCTCTCACAACAAATGTCCTCCAATCCTACACAAAGGCCAACATCCATTGTTACTCCAAGACGTAACAAAAATAATGAACCTAGCATTGTGGAGAGATAGAAGAATCCATGCATTACTAATCATGATAAAGAATGCAGTCATGGGCCAGATGTCCATAAAGTTAAGATAACTCATGTTCTAAACCACTGTACATTTCAAAACCAAGTGTGTGAGCAATAACCCATCTACGCAGCCGCCGCTAAACCAAAAGACACCTAGTGGCTTGAAAATGAAAGTCTAACATTGTTTCACAAATGCATGAAGCTTGCCTACCCACTTATTCATTCTTGTTATAGTCAAAAGCTTAGTCATGGGGGAGATGTCCCATCCTAAAATCAAGAATTAATAAGTGTTTTTCTTTTTTTTAACAATTTTTTTTTATCATTTTCTCATTTGTATAGAAATTTTTTTCATTCTTTTCAACTTTTTTCATACTTTGTTTTTATGTTCTTTATCAATAATCTCAATTATGAATAAAATGACAAGATGTAGCCTAATGAGATGAGGTTTTCTCTATGTTGTCAAAGTCATGAGGGACTAATTATTTGGACAGTGAGGCCATGTCATCCATCCATCCATCCATCCCATTAATAAGATGTTCTTACAATGGTCATAATGATATTCTTTTCCATCATCAAACTAAGAATAAACTCATAATCATTGTGCTTGGATAGAAAAGTAAAAAACCAAGGGGGAATTTGAAGGGTGTGACATCAAGGGAACTTGTGGCATCTCTTTGAGCACTTTTATATGTTCTATTATGTTGCTAAGGTTATAACTATATCCTTGTAGATCTAACAAAAAATGGAAGTGAGAGTAGAATAAGTGCTGCCTTATCATGTCACTAGAAAGGCATGTTACCCATGTTTGAAGGTAGTCCTATGGTAAGGTTGACACAAATAAAAATAAAATAAAAGAGCACAAAATAAATTTATGAGGCTTCCAATGGAAAGACATGTTACCCATGTCTAAAGGTTAGTGGCTTTATAGAAATTAAAAAAGAAAAAAAAAATAGTACCATGAATAAACTCCTCCCATGGGAAAAACACCAAGTGATGATACTTCTTGCAATGGTGGTACTCTTATGGTTGTAAATCCAAAAGATAAAACAATGCAATGTCATTGGAAAGTGGTTTGGACTTGGTTTTAATTTTGGAAAGAAGGGCTAATGATTACTTTATCCATTAATAACACACAAGGATACATTATGCTTATGGTAAAGCACCTCACATTCCAATTTCTACATTCCTTTCTAAAATCCATCTCATCTCACTGTTCGTATGATCATAACTTGTGGTTTTATGTAACATAGAGTTATTTTCTCAAATTGGTGGTTCTAACATGTGTGTTTTGCTAAATAGGTATGCATTATATTCAACCCCTTTGAGGCCTATGAACATTTTTAGGTGTGGTTATACAAGGATATTAAGGGCTAGAGCTTGCTTTAGGGAGGATCCACTTGTATAAGTAATGTAACTTGTACTTGTCTAATACAACCACATCATCTTGAACCTTCCAAGTGCATAAATGTCAATTTTAAACCTTCCCTTATCATACAACCTATCTGTTCTATATCATGGATTCAATACCTTTTTCTTACATCTTCCAAAGCTTTTAATTCCTACGATTCTATTTTCCAACATTTCCCATGCCCAAATATGAATTCTCACTTACCCTAGAAATTTAGACTCTACATGAAAATTTCCAACCAATCACAAAGCTTCATTTTCCATGTTGAGTGTCCCCATGAAATGTAAATCTGAGGCCTCTAATATTGGGTCCAACAAAAACTATAAATATGACCTTCATGATTCTTTAGAAATTATTTTCATCAATTGTAGCTAAGGGAGTTTTTGTATATTTCTCTCTTGACCAAGAGCTCTGTGCATCCAACTTCCATACATGATATCTAGCTCCATACTACTTCAGTTTTGCTATTTTTCAAACCTACTTGATCTCGAAGTGTTCCATTTAGTTGGGGGGTGCTTGTGTAGAAAACGTTTGCTAAATTTTTAAAATTTTCTATCACCCGAAAGGTATTATAAGGAAGAATGTTGAAAAACATAAGATTTTTAATGAACAATTAGTTGTATGCATGTCAGAACCTTTAATTAACATCCCTAAGGAATCATAATCATCATTATAAGCCATACATAAGGGAAAAGAAGTCATTTGCAAAGGGTTATAAAAGAAGTTAACACTTTTTGGGGCATTTTTCTTGAAATTTTTCTAACCCTGCAATCACATGAACTAGGAACTTAATAGGGACATGAGTAAGGTATAAACCTATTAATGATAAATGAAAAATACCTTAGTAACTCAGAATCCTTGATTGATTACAGATGGTCCCAAAAAGAGGAGGATAAGGAGGACCTTCGTAGGGGTGCAAGAAAATGCCTGAGGGATGGTAAAGGTTGACCAGGAGAACCAAGCCCACCAACTGAGCATGACGAATAGGAGGCCCAATCATTTAGCATTCACCAAGAGGCCCATGTTATAGGGAAATCAACAAAAAGACTATAGAACCAGAAGCTCAAGCACAAGGACAACACCTCACATTGTCCCAAGAATGCCTCCAAGCCATATAGAAGTGATCCTTGTTGACCACGGTCATCATGGAAATGAACTTCAAGCCATTCATGGAATTTGTCCCTAAGGCATTTAGAACTCAACTTCAGGCATCACCTTTATGGCACATCCATTCTAAAAGTGAGGAATGGTACCTCAATGAGACGTACCAATTTTGGCACAATAAAGAGGCAGGCACCACTATTAGCATTGGTGGAATCTCTATTTCTTACTCAATTAAGTTCATTTTAGAAGCTCTAAACATACCCAAAGTGGGGGTCAAAGTAGCATACCTATCCACAAGATCTGATGTAGAAATAAGGAAGCTATGGCTAAAATGGATATATAATAAAAAAGACAAAATATACAATGAGTTGACTCTAGAGGAGAGAATTTACTTCAAAATTGGTACATAACATCTCTTCCCCACTAAATGGCTAAATAGGATATTAATGTATGTGGCCAAAGGAAGTGCAATCTTGATTGGCAAATACAACACCAACCTTGTCCAACTATACTTCATAAAATTTTAATAGTAGTTCAAGGAAAGGAAGGTAGGAAAGCTAACACTTCCATTCCCTTGCCTGATCAGAAAAGTTTGCAAGCGACGTGGAATCATGGTTACATTAATGAAGTTTCCAAGAGGGTCCAAAATGCTTCATTCTTTGAGTTGCTCAAACTAGTAGCACCAAGGAAAGATCATGATCAAGGGCAAGAACAAGAACCAAAGATAGAGTAAGAGCAAGAACCAAAGAAATGGCAAGAATAGTAAGTCCCATTGCCACCATTATAAGATTATAGACCCTCAATGAGCCATATGCAACAAATTGCTAAAACTCTTAATTAAGGAAGTAGGGATGAGTCCAACCTCTTTTGAGTCATTGATGCTACTATTTAGTCCACATTTTTAGCTGATCCATCAAGGGGACATAGTTCTTTGTAATTAGGGGAAAAACCATAGTGGTCATAGAAAATATTTAGGAATGCTACATCTTTCCAAGTGGTGCTTGAAACTGGAGAAGGTGCCATAGTTGTGGTCATGTAGCACCAAGATGTGCTAGGCATAATAGAAGTTATAATAGACCACATCAAAGAATCCTTTAATGTGCCTATTATTCCCCTAGTGGACTTAACTAGAACCAGAGATGCACTAATGTTGGTCAGGACCTTGATGACTCCTACAGCTCATGAGGATGTACTCAATAGATGGCTATAGATTGGGTTGCTCATGACAACCCTTTGACATCCCCAATGATGTCATTGCAGTTCAATCTAATCTCATTGCCACCAAAGGAAAATTGATCATGGAAGAGACTAGGTTAGAGCATGTAGAAGCAAAGGTACATCAATTACAATTAGAGCTCATCGCTCTAAGGGTTGAAAGAAGGGATTTTTTTCAATTCATTACGATTGACTAGTTGGAGAAATTTTGAATAGAGAAGCTAGGATAATTGATTGAGTAGAATAAAGTGGCTAAATAGAAGAAGGAGAAAGTGCTCTTAAATGCCTCAATTGCTAAAGCACAAGCGTACACTCATGCGAAGGCTTCGACCGCTACTTAGGAGGAAAATAATTAACTCGCTACTAACAATGTGAGGTTGACCATCATCGAGAAGTAGAAAAACATCTTAGAGGAGAGCATCTGCCAGTTGAGGGAGCAACAAGTGAGGGTTAACTAGAACATGTAGACTAGCTAGAGAGAACCAAACCCTCTCAATGAAGGTTGTACATGCCATACATCAAAAGTATACAATTACAATATGCATGTGCCAGAATGAAGCCAAAAAAGCATGAGAAGCTAAAAGAGCACTTTTGGGACTAGATTGGCATGTACAAGAAAATCAATAAGAAAGAAATCTAGATGGCAAGGGCTTACATTAGTTTCATGTCAGTGTAGAATCTTGACTAGTAGCCCATCCTGGATAGCTATGCCTTGATCTACCAAGCAGAAGTGAAAAATAAGGATTTGCAAGTTGAGGATTTGAAAGAGTACATGATGTTAGCTAAATTTTATTATGCTAACCTAGCCATGTTAACAACAAGTCAACCCAGAAATAAACTAGAATATTAAGTAGCAACCACTTATGCTTTGTATGAGAAAGAGTTTACATGTAGAAAAGATGCTCTATAGAAACTTCAAGTAGAAAACTCAAAAGTAGAAATAATTAAGGCTTGCTATAATGGACAAAGAGATGTTGCTTTAGACATGACTAAGAGACTAACAGATTATCATAAATTAAGAGAAAATGCTAGGACTTTTGAGGAGGAATGGTGGTAGTTTACGACATGGTATGTGAAAGCCAATCAGATGTTCCTACAGTTGCCATGTCCATGGTATGTACTATCTCCAGCACACATTAGATCATTAGCTTGGATGGTGCATGACCTAAGAACAAAGGAAGAGAAGTTGTAGGTACTCCTAAATTGTTAAAAATTCTAGAAGCTTGATGACAAAGGGAAGTAACTAATGGAAGAGCTACCACCTCTGGGAACTACATAGCTTTTGTAATTTTGTTATTTTATCATGTTGTGTCTATTTTCTATAAAATACCACTATGGCATGAAAGAGTTAGTTTGTGTGTCTATTAGAGTCAGTCAATAATCCCATACCTTCCTAATATTTTGTAAAGAACTTATTTTGTTTAACTTAAGGATGAGGTTTTATCCAGTCATGGGGGTATGATGAGTCATGTTTTGGTAGGGTGCCAATATCAAACCCACATTATTGGGTATCTAGTATTGAGGCACAACCTCTGATGTTAAGGATCTAATATTTCCTCATTTGTGCTAGCCTATAAATGCAACACTTGGATGCACAATTTTATAGATATAGACATATAGAAGGGAATATTTAGGTAGTAAAAAAGGTAATGAAATTATGTCAGTTTGTTTCTAGTGCATGTCTGAAGTGTGATGTTAAGTGATTGTACAATATCTTTATTCAAATGTGACGTACTTGGACATGTTACATGCTCAACAATAAAGAGATTACTTCCATCATTGTAGCATCCACTTAGCTTTATTATTGTTTATTACTTAAATGCTTATTGTTTTTCTTAGTTAATGTTTATTATTTATTACTCTTTATTGTTTCTGTCATTAAGCAGAATGAGTATGACTAACTGCAAACACTTAAGTGTACTTACTTGGTAACCTAGTAGTGTTATCATTTAGTATGCCTAGTAACGGTATGCTTGGTAATCCTAGTGGTAGTTGCACAAAGTTCAAGATATGTACGAAAGGTTAGGAATAGATACTCATTACATGTAGGCTAGTTTAGACTTTTCTTTCCATTGTTAATTAGATTACATAATTAATTTTCCTATTATTATTAGGAGTAGCATAAGGATGCAATAACATCAATTATCATATGTCTCACTTTGGACTAAACCATACGTGACAAAGCTACCACTAGTCCAAGTGGGAAGGCAACAAACTATGATAAAGACATAACGATTTAGATACCACAACTAGTCCCATCCATGGAATTATACTAGATCATGCATAAACACTTGTGATTTATATGGTTGGATGTAAGGGGTACCCACCAGTCATCACCTCCTTTCCCTTGCCACCTACACCACCTAGGTAAGGTTAAATACCTCTGTAGCCCCAACAACATAATGCCACAAGAGTAGTAAACTTATGGGTGGATGACAACTCAAGTGGTTTCGAGCATAAGTCTTAGAAAAGACCAATTTTAAAGCCTAAAAGTCCACCCAAATCATCATAGGTGATGAGTGGTGAGGTATCCCTACACTCAACCATATGAATACAAGCGTTACACACACGATCTGGTTGAACACCACAGACTAAGTGCCTACACGTCTTATGGAACATCTAAGGTTAATCAATCATTGTCCTCCCAAGCTTACTTGTATTTTTCATAGTTGTATGATTAAGTAAGCTTGAGGCATGTGATTTTTATATCTTTTATGTTTTTATCACCTATGCTAAGAGGGAAAAGGGTGAAGAGACTAATTAACTAACTTTAACTAACTAAGCCTTAATTAACCTAGCATCAGTATCTATTCCCACTTGCTATTTCACACCCTAAACTAATGCAATGCTACTGGGATTACCAAACGCTATTCGTTACTAGGATTACCAAGTGTAACGCATGTGCTCAAAGCGGTTGTACTAAATGCACTTAACTATGAGAGTTGAGGGTTGAGAGAGATTAAGTCCTTAAGAAAGCATTTAAACAATTAACAATAATTAAAGTCCTATTTAGCTTAGTCCATGCACTGCAAGGTTTATCCAAAAGTTCTTCTTTATTGCCGTACACAATCATGTGCTCACGTACAGAATTGCTCAAATAAAGATCTATTCACTTTGGGACTCCTACTACGGGCACATGGAAATTATTCTAACTCTAGAATGAAAAAATGACAAGAGTTTGGCTAAGGCCTAGATCTAGATGGAGAAACAAGGGAGAGATGCCTCTTATTTATAGAACTGGCGGTGGACTATGATATCGCAGGGAAGGATGCGATATCGTGGGGAAAGACGTGATATTGTGGCCCATGCGATATCACATCCCATCATATCCCCATGGTTAAATAAAAACTCATCCTCGAGTTCCTTACAAAATATTGGGAAGGTATGGAATTATTGACTTGAATGGAACTAATGGTGAATGGGATGACATGTGAACGGATCATCATTACAGAACATGACAAAACTGGTGTTCACGACAATAAGAGTGAACACTTTATACATTTGACATCAGACCTTATTTGGAAGCTGAGAGAGAAGAAAGAAGAGAGAAGAAGTCTGCTACTGCCAATGCCAAGATTGCACCTTTCATTTTCCATCCATAAGCATGCCATCGATCTTGCTCCTTGCATAACTACTTTAGCACCGATCCATTCCAAGTGTTCCCTCCAGGTCCAATCCGTTGTTGCATGATTGCCATCTACACCCACAACATAGTCACATATTAGCAAGGGTAAATGAATCACAATGCAGTTGTTGATACCTTGCCTCAGTGTAAGGTCCATTGGCTGAGTTGTGACATGGATGATACGGATTTGGAGATATAAAAATGATGACTACTGAAGGTGTAGGGGCTAGGAGAAAATAAAAAAAATTGGACCAAGATCCCCATGACTAAGAGCGAACCTCTGGTAGTGAGAGAATGGAGAAAAAGAAAAGGAACAAGGAAGATAGAGAAAAAGATACAACTATAACATCAATGAAATGGATGTCAAGATGGAAATGAAAAAAATAGAGTTGATTGCAAAACTATTAAGGGAAAGAATTTAACTGGTGTACCGAATAGGAATGCTAATGGGTCCTCCCCAAAGTAGGATCATGCTCTTAATGCCCTAACAAACCCACATTCAAAGAGTCCGTAGGCTCTGGGAATGTCATTTGGAACAAGAGTTAAAGTCTTAACCACAAGAATTTACCAAAAAGAAAACAATGCATCAACCAAAATATACACTAATGATACAATTGGCAATGAGGTGAATAATGGAGGAAGAATGATGGAAAGAAGAGAATGGAATGGAGTCTCAAGAACAAGGTGATGTATAGCCCCTTGTGTATTTAATGATTAATGTGACTTGGTAAATCTCATTCCAACTTCGGCCTCAAACAAACCACATCTAGTGACTTTGCATTAATACATTTGGCTAATCCATCCACTTGAAGTAACAAGAATGCCTTCACCAAACAGCTACCACCATTCTGACGAAATGAAAGATGAGAAGGTAAGAAGTGAGAAGGGGCTTAGTTAAAGGGAACATGTTTATTTTATTTTCATAATGAGTGCTTGTAGCCCAAATGATTATTTCATCTAAGGGGTGTGCTTTGAATTCTCACTCTTTCTTCTTCTTCTTTTTCTTTTTTTTTTTGCATGAGAACCATAGCATGCAAAGACTTATTATTTTTATTTACTTAGCTTCCCGATAATTGGGCAATCGTTAGAATGGTAAGAAAACTCAATAAAAAAACATCCAAGCACCCAAGAGAATGGCCAACAAAAATGCATTAAATCCCCTTGAAGTCACACCCTTTTCAATCCTTGAGTCCTTCCTTAGTTTGAGAAATGCCTAGTCACCGATTCGTTGATAGTTCTTATTATTGAGAAAGAGACTGTACAGTCCCAAGCCAAGAGAGACCATAGAGATTTATGGATGCATGGGTGATGTGGACTCATTGCCTACTATCTCAAAAGAACCATACTTTAGTATCAACATCATAACTTAAAGGTAAAAAACCAAATATTAGCAATCAATGGAGTATAGTTTATACAATCTTTGGAGCACTTATTAAATGACAAACTTAACAAAATGGATAACACACACACACACACACACACACACACACACACAGAGAAAGAAATGAAAAAGTATAAACAATGTTGTAAAACAAAAATAAGATAAGTTAAAGAAATTGTAAAACAAAAATGTGTAAAAAAAAACTTAAAAGAACTGAGGGCCTTAATTGATTACCATAGGTGGCCATCTCTCCCATGACTGAATTGAAAGGGAGAGATCTGAAATAACAAGCATTTGTTTGAATTTCTTAGAAGTGTCCAACTTCTCCCAATTAATGTTTTCAATTTAAGGGGTGGAAGTTGGCAATGCTCATATTCCAATGTAACAATGCTTTCATTGTGGTTGCAAGTTGTTCCCCCAGTTAGTTCCATGCATGTTGGTGAATTGCTCTCCTTATTAGCTATCAACTACTGGGTGTTTTCTTGTGGTGTGGTTGCTACATATAGGCATCTTTGTATCTAAGTTTCTTAGGCATACCGGTTGCATACAGGAGATGTTGAGCATTCCTGTATGTCATCACCCTTAGTATCATTGTATGTGATGCATGGAACTTTCTTCTTCTTAATCTTTCCATAAATGTTTTCCTTAGATATTTCCAAGGAAATATCATGGATTCCTAGGCATGCATTTATAGTACTGAGCCATGCCCTCCCCATTACAATTGGGAAGTCCCCTTTATTATTGTTGACTTCTATCATTAGGAAATCAGCTGGATATGACCAACCACTCATAGTGGTAAAAATGTCCTCCACAAGTCCCAAAGGGATAGTGATGGACTAGTTAGCTAGCTCTAATTGAATATTTCTCTTCTTAAGTGGAGGTAAGTTCCATGCTTTATACATTTCTTGCAATATTAAGTTGACTTTGGAACCTAAGTCAAGAAGAGCTTTACGAGGTTCATTCCTAGCAACTTGGAGGTAGATTAAGGGACTTCCAAGGTCAGAGAGTTTCCTGGAAAGGTGGCCCACCTTTATCTAGTTAGTAACGGTATGTGTTACCATAACCGTGTGTGTTGAGCTCTGTTGTTGGTTTGAAGGGAGCTTCGAAGCCTTTCTTGATAGAGGAGTGGTCATAGACTCAACCTCTTGTGGTTGTGATAGCTTGTTTGGACTGTTGGTTCTAAAGAAGGATCTTTTCTTTGTATAGTTGTTAGAACCAATAGTGGCTTGGAGGTTTATAGCTCTCATAACATTATGTTGCTGCGGTTGAGTGGGGAGTTCCCCTTGCAACGTTGGAGCAGGTGGTAGTGGAACTATCAGCGTAAGAGATGTAGATGGATTTAGAGGATGATATGCATGTGGAGTGTCTTTTCTAGGGGAGGGAGTCTTAAAATACTCCTGAACTTGGTAGTGCCATTGTGGGGTCATGTGACTGATAGAGTCACTTGGAGAAACCAGCTACTGCACGTAATAGCCATAAGGATCTGGTTGCCAGTAGGGGTATTGTTGCCTAGGCGGTGGCATCCCTCGTGATTGTGGGTATTGCCACTGCTGGTGTTGCTCGATAGGTTGTGGTGGAGTTCCACTTGGATAGTATGTTAACGGTTGGTGGAACTATCTTGGGTTACCTTGGGGATAAGGTAACCTTTAGGGAGCCTACCGTTTGTTAAGTCTTGGCTTGAGTGCATACACCCTAGACTCTTGTAGATGTGAGATTATTGGGCAACATTTCTTAGGATAGTCATATTGGTAGATCTCACATCCACCGTCATTATCTATATCTAAGTCCACAATCTCATTGGTGATAGTCATTTTTCCCTTACCATTGTTATGTGCATGGCCTGAATCTCTCCACTTTTTCTTATCATGGTTACTACTTCGCTCCTTAGACTCCTCTACGATTTTCAAAATGGTTTTAAATCTACTGTGTAAGGTGTCCCACATTTGATCTACCTTAGCTGATACTTCAGTTGTTAACTTTTGAAGTGGCAAGGTTTTTCTATTCACCAACTCCTCGAGTGGTGACTCACCCTCTTCCTCACAAAATCTTACTCCCTTCTTTCAGAGGAAAGGGTCACGGTTATACTCTTCCATGCTTTCTCTTTTCTATAGCTCCCCTTCTTATTTAGCTACTTGCTCCAATAGCCTATGAACTTCATGGGACCTAAGTTCTGATAATCTCCCTTGGGCATATGTCCTAAGGGTTCTCCTAGTTTCATGTGTTAGCCCATCTACAAGGTGGAGGAGTTGATCTCGTTGTGTGTAGCCATGGCCTAGGCAACGATGGAGCAATGCATAATATCGGCCCATGGCAGCATCCAAGG
The DNA here is from genome assembly GCA_015680685.1 of Gnetum montanum. NCBI lineage: Eukaryota > Viridiplantae > Streptophyta > Gnetopsida > Gnetales > Gnetaceae > Gnetum > Gnetum montanum. The sequence goes on from MNCI01001848.1 coordinate 139,657, forward strand.
ATTCATGATTACCCTACTTCCATTCTTGGATCTTCTTACGCAAGTTGGACACTTTGGAGTATGTCTAATATTTATCGTTAAAGAGTTCTAGCATCGTACTCCACCATCTAATGGATTCCAGTTCTAAGGATCAGTACCAACTTTCTGCTTCTTTTATGAGTGTCCTAGGAAATAACTTTAATTTCTGCCACTCATTTTCAATATTTTGCAAGGCACATGCATTATGGAATGCCTATAAGTGGTTCTACGGATCAACATTATATCCCCCCTCAAATCGTGGGATATTATTCATGTCTAGTCTCTTGATCCGACTGTCTTTTTGGTGCCTTATAGGTATTTTAACTACCTCTGTAATGTCTAACATACTCTAGGTTGCTAGTAGCGGTTCATCATGGTCATCTCTTTCATGACGTCTATGATGCCTATGTGGTTCCCTACTTTTCCTTCTATGCCTTGATTCTCTCAAATGGCCTCGTCCTCTCTCTCGACTCTCTCATTGAGGTCTCTCATCTTGCTTACCCTTATCCTCATGCTTGTGCTATTGACCATTGTTCCAATTTTTTCTGATTAACCCTAAGTGTTCGTTTAAGCTTCCCAATGATGTAGGTGATTTCCTATGTTCTACTTAGTGCACAAACAACTTAGTCCCTGGCAACGGCGCCAATGATGAGTGGCGAGGTATCCATACACTCAACCATATGAATACGAGCGTTACACGCACGATCTGGTCAAACTCCCTAAATTAAGTGCCTACATGCCTTATGAAACACCTAAGGTTAATCAATTGTTGTCCTCCCAAGCTTGTATTTATCACGATTCTATGGTTAAGTAAGCTTGAGGCATGCGATTGTTATATCTTTTATGTTTTTATCGCCTATGCTAAGAGGGAAAAGGGTGAAGAGACTAATTAACTAACTTTAACTAACTATGCCTTAATTAACCTAGCATCAGTATCCATTCCCACTTGCTGTTTCACACCCTAAACCAATGCAATACTATTGGGATTACCAAATGCTATTCGTTATTGGGATTACCAAGCATAATGCATGTGCTCGAAGTAATCATATTGAATGCACTTAACTATGAGAGTTGATGGTTGAGAGAGATTAAGTCCTTAAGAAAGCATTTAAACAATTAACAATAATTAAAGTCCTATTTAGCTTAGTCCATGCACTGCAAGGTTTATCCAAAAGTTCATCTTTATTTCTGTACACAATCGTGTGCTCAAGTACAGAATTGCTCAAATAAAGATCCGTTCACTTTGGGACTCCTACTATGGGCACATGGAAATTATTCTAACTCTGGAATGGAAAAATGGCAAGAGTTTGGCTAAGGTCTAGATCTAGATGGAGAAACAAGGGAGAGTCGCCTCTTATTTATAGAACTAGTGGCAGACCATGATATCGCATGCACGATATCACGGGGAAAGACGTGATATCATGGCCCATGCGATATCGCATCCCATCAATAGGCATCTATGATTATGGATTCCTCTGAAGCTACCCAAGGAATATCTAGCAAGACACCTTTAAATTAGAACCTCCAAAATGTACAAACTATCATGTTAACTAATGTAGTCACAAACTAGATAAAGGCAAGACACCTTCCCAAGAAGAGAACTAACCTTGAAAGCCCACTAATTTATTTTCAAATTGGAAGAAATAATTCATGCAAAGCTTTGTTAGACTTAGGTTCTAGTGTGAACTTAATTTTTTAAGAGATGTACAAGACATGGAACCTACCTCCACTTAAGAAATGTAATATCATGTTAGAGCTTGCATACCAACCCATTATTGTTCCATTGGGATTTGTGAAGGGTATTATAACCATTATTAGTAGATGATCATATCTAGTAGATTTCCTAGTAATCCATGTGGAAAATTATAAAGGAGAATTTCCAATCATTATGGAAAGGGCTTAGTTAAGTACAATTAATGCTAAGTTAGGAATTAAAGATCTCTTCTTTGAAATCTCCAAGGAAAATGAATTTGATAAGATAAAGAAGAAGAGGGTTCCATGCATTACATATAGTAACAAAGGGTGAAATTGCATGTAGAGAATATGTGCAATCAAGAGCACATCTATTACAACATGTAAGATGTATGTCAAAATCATCACTATTCAATGATGCTTGTATGTAGCAACCAAAAAACATGAAGACACCTAGTGGCTAACTATAGATGACTATTTCAATTTTACAATGTGCATGAAGCTAGCATGAAGCCTCACAAGTGCATATATAGACAACATGTATGATATGGAGCAAATTTGAAGCTAACTCTCCAAAGCTAAGAATAGAAAAGAATTAGAAATAGATTGAAGAGAGTTGGTAGTCCCATAAACTTTTGAACTAGAACCCTTAGAACTAAAAATATTACTAAAATTTGTAGAATATATGTTCCTAAACCATGATAAACTAGCAATTATAACTGTTCAACTCAACTCTCCAAAGAACAAAATGGGAAGTTGTTGAAAGTGATCAACTAATGGCCAATAGCCTTTACCTAGTCATATGATAATAGAATAGGAATAGAAGCATGCATATGCTAACATTAGATCTACATAGACTCTACTATCAAACCTAAGAGATAACCACAAAGAAGATTGAATCCAAAGCTAAAAATGTTGTTAAAAAGAAATTTGAGAAACTTCTCAAAGCTAGGTTCATTATTCCAATGATAGATAGCAAGTGGATAAGCCCACTTGTTATTTTACCAAAGAAAGAATGGTAATGAAGAATCTATATAGACTTCAAGTTGTTAAACATGGTAACCTTCCAAGACTATTTTCCATTGCCATTTATGGATTAAGTGTTGGACGCTATTACAGGACATAGCTTCTACAACTTTCTAGATAGGTACAATGGTTATAATTAATACAAATTGTTCCAGAGGACTAGGCCAAAATAACTTTCATAAGTTGTTGAGGGAATTTTACATACAAAAAGATGTCCTTTGACTTGTGCAATGATCCTATAACCTTCCAATGTCTAGTCCTTAATATCTTTTAGTAGTAAATTGGCAGTGGTCTTCATGACTAACTTCTTCACCTATGGTGCTAATTTTGAACAAGCATTGGACCATGTTGAGTAGGTATTGAAATGATGTATTAAAATAAACCTATAGCTCAACTAGCAAAAGGACCATTTGATGGTCCATAAGGGCATTATCCTAACATACTAAATTTTAGAAAAAGGAATTGAGTGGGATCTTAAAAGGATAAGGATCATCGAAGAAATTACTGGATAGCCTCAAAAAATCAAAGATGTAAGGTCATTTCTTAGACATACTAGTTACTATAGGCATTTCATTGAAAGCTTTTTCAAAATTTCCATGCCACTTGTTGAGCTTGCTAAGAAGGATGTAGCATTTTAATGGGCCAAGGAGTACAAACAAGGATTCTAGCACTTGAAGTAGAAGCTTCTAGAAACACCAATTCTACATGTACTTGATTAGTCTAAACCCTTTCATATCATGAAAAATGCATCCAAATATGAATTGGAAGTAGTACTTACACAAATGGATAGTCAAAAACATGCATATTACATCCATTGTATAGGTAGGAGCATTTTTTGTACACAACTTAATTACATCACTACAAAAAAGAAACTCATGGTGGTGGTGTATGCTCTTGAGAAATTTAGGCATTATGTGCTTGAATACCTTGTTTATATGCACACTAATCATAGTGTAATTTACTTCTTAATGAATAACCCAATACCAAGCCCTTGTGTTATATAGTGATTGGTGATTTTGTAGAAGTTTGAGTTAACAATTATGGGTAGAAAGGAAATTAAGAATGTAGTTGTCAATCATCTCTCTTGGTTAAGATGGAAAAATAGGACTAATGAAGAGTCCTTGTCTGATTAATTTCTAGATTAACTTCTCTTTGCTAAGGTAACTAAAGTTTAAGCACCAAGGATTATAAATTGGTATGATGAATTTCTCTCCTATACACACATATAGGAAACTCCTATATAATGGGATCATAGAAGGAAGAAATAGTTCCTCCACCAAGTTAAACACTACATAGAGATAGAGGGTAACCTCCATAAAATTTGTGTTAATGACCTAGTACAATGGTGCATACTTGTTATAGATCAACTAAGGTCCTTATGAAGACCATTATGTAGGAAGAAGAATAACCATAAAAATCCTAATGGTAAGATATTTTTGGCTTACAATCTTTAAGGATGCCTACCATTTTGTCCATTCATGTGAACGATGTCAATGAGATGGAGGAATGATAACCAGATGAAAGGGCCCTAATAATGGATCCAACCATTAGAGCCTTTTAAAGTTTAGGAAATTGATTTCATGGGATACATCACTCCCATGTCTAATGGAAAGTCTCACATTATTGTTGCTATTGACTATTATACTAAATGGGTTAACTATTATACTATAGCTATTACTAACTGTACTTCTTCCATTGTAGCTCATTTATTTTAGCAAAAAGTGGTGAATAGGTTTTGTGTACCTAGAGCATTAATTTCTAACAATGGAATCCATTTTACAGGTACTATCTTTTGTAAGTTAATGTAATGCTTGGGGATGGAACATAAACTTACAACACCCTATCGTCCTCAAGCCAATGGTCAAGTTAAGGCAACTATAGGAAGATTACCAAAATCCTAAGAAGGACCATTAGTAGATATAGGAAAGATTGGAGTACCAAACTTAATGATTCCCTATGGACGTACCACTCAACATGAAAAATTCCTATAGGCTACTCTCCCTATGATTTAGCATATGGAAAGTTACTTAAACTTCCAATTCAAACCAAACTTGGTATAGTTACAACTACATGTGAGCTTGACCTACATGTTAACTTAGCACATAAATAAAGACTGATGACACTCAACATGCTCGAAGAAAATCGAAGAGTAGACCTTATGATGAATGAAGTGCACAAGACATACCACAAACAATGTCATGATGTATGAATGAGAAAAGTTAAATTCAAACTAAAAGACAAGGTTCTCTATCGGAATTTCATGCATGTGCCTCAACAAACTAACTTTCAAACATTATGGAAAGAACTATACATTGCACATTCAACTTTTCCTCCTAGGGCTATGATAGTTTACCACCCAACAAGTTCTTAAAAGCATATGTTGGTTAACATTCAACAATTGAAATCCTTTACAACTTATAAGTAACTAGCCATAACCACAACACGTTAGTCCAAGAATCAGTTCACTTCACTTCTTGAATCTCCTCCTTCCAACTTAGTCATAGGGGATGAGACTATCTACTCTAATACCTTGGAGAGGACAAAAGTCTTTCATTATTTTTGTTTTACATAATTCTTTATACATTTTTTATTTTCTTTACTCTTTAATATTTATTTTATATATTTTACTTTTACTTTATTTTGAATTTATTTACAATATTTGATTTTATTCCATTATTATTGCAAACTTCAATGATTACAACAGCTATCAAGATTGTAATCATCTTTATAGGCCAACTTTCTCTTTGGATTATGCTCTCTTCTAACAAGCTATTAGTGTTTCAATGGTACTAAGTAGTGAGCTCATTACATCCACCCATTTCATTTGTCTCATGAGGAGATTTATATCATGGAAGCATGATGGCTCTTTCACATGAAAACTAATAAGTAACATGTGATCTAGTTACCCAAAAAATTGGAAAAGGACCAAGTGGGAATGGAAAATTTTATGGCCTCAAGAAGATTTTTTGAGTTCTCTTCTTTAGTTCTATGGCTCCTCACTAAACGTATCATTAGTCCTTCTAAAAATCATAGAAGGAAGTATGTCTTTGCAACATGTGGTTTCCATTCTTTCCAATCCCCCCTCCACTCCCCCCTCTAAACATGTCTTTGAAGATATTTTAGGATATAATCACAAGTTATGGGGCTAGAAAGACATGTTACTATTGGTGATTGTGTGGGACTACCAAGTTTTTCCTTCGGGTCTCACAACTGGGATCATAGGCAATGAATGTATTTTTTCAAATAGAGTTTAGGTGCTTGCTAGTCTTCTAGCAACACCAAGGCCTAGATACCTTCAAATAAACTCAGTGGTAATAGAGTGAACTATGTGTAAATGTGTAATTGCTGTTGTGAATGTTGAAATCGTTGGGTTTGTGTATGAAACTGTAACTAGCTATTGTAACAGAAATTCAGCTAACCTTGTCAAATATTGTGAGTCATTAAAAATTCCTATTTTGTTAAGTCAGTTAGTCTATATAGTCCCTGTAGTACGTTGCTTAAAACAAATAAAATTTCACAATAATGCTTAAGCACAATTTTTCAAAAATCTACTCCTAGTTTCCCTAGAGAGAAACATCTATAAGAAAGTTAGAAATAGAGTGAGATTCAATAGAATTAGAATGAGAAAAGAAAAGAAAGGTAGATTGGTGTGAAATCTCAAAAATTTAAGCAAGATAAATTGACATGAGGAAATAGTTCATAATAAAGCTATTCTAATTAAACCTAAATATTACGAATTGTCCAAACTCTTTGAGCTCAACAAGTAATTTTGTAAAAGACACTCTTATTAAACTACCAAAATGCTTTGTAAACAACAAAGTACAAGATTTTATTTGACTAGTTAATAGTTGTCAAGAATTGCAAATAATAGAGCTGATGAGTGGTGGAAGGTACCCCTTACAACCAACCATATGAATCACAAAGCATTCACACGTGATTCAGTCAAATTTTGTTGACTCTCTAGTTTTGGTGCACTAGTCTTCTAGGAAGTGAATCTTGCCTTAAAGGTCATTCATTGTCTTCCCAATTACACTAGTGAAGTACGCAGGTATGGTTAAGTGTAATCAAGGCATATGATTTTTATCATTTTATGTTTTATGGTTTTGATGCTTAAAAAGAGATGAAGTAATTTAATGACTGATTTAATTTAACTAACTAGCTAGTCCTAACATAAGCATCTAGTTCCACTTTCCATACATGTCCTGAACCTACGTATTGATTACTAGGTTACTAAGCGTTACGCTATTAGGTGCATCAAGTAATAACACTATTGGGATTACTAAGTGAATATGTGTTATGCTCAAAGTGGTTGTACTTATGCATTCAATCTATCTAGGTTATCTTGCTTAATTAGTTTAATTATTGGAAAACATTAAATAAACATCCAAAAGCATTGAATGCATGAACAAATATCTAAACTATCTAGAATGTTACAAGGTTTATTAAGAAGCTCATCTTTATTGCCATACACACTATCATGCTTAGGTACAACAATGCTCAAATAAAGATCCATACACTCAATGACTCCTGCTGCAAGAAGTTGGGAAAATATTCTAATTTTCAAATGAAATAACTACAAGAGCTTTGCTACACTATAACTAACTAATGTCATAAATGCAACTGGTGAGCATGTATTTATAGGCAAGAATAGCCCTTGCGTTGGTGAGGCATAGTTGACACATGAAACGATGTGTAGATGAGGCCTTGTTGACGTAGCCACCTATGACTCATCAAGAGCTTTTAGAAAAATTTGACAATTTCAATATTGAAATATCAAGGCAATAAACTTCTAAAAGAAAATGAAGTTATTTTAGTCATATCAAAGTATAAAAGATTTTCTAGACGCGCTAGACTCAAATAGGTAATTTCATAAAGAAATTACTATTATATTTCTCAAGATGTCTTTCAAAGAAAACATAAGCTCTTATATGGGAAACCTAATAAAAGTCTAGAATTGCACAAAATAAGAGCTATAAGAGTGATAAGAAAATCTCAAAATTAAATTCCGAGCATGATACTATCTAAACTATTAGCTAAGTCAATAAAAAAATGGGAAGAAAAGAACTCATAGGATTAACAAAGTAGTTGAATTGATGATGAAACTAGCAAGCCATGCTTTACAAATAATCTTCAATAATGTTCTTGATCTCCTCTTTCTTCCCTTTTTTCCCTACCCTTGAAGCCTTTTTATAGTGGCTTCCTAGTAATTACAATCATCATAAAAGATTAAGGTAAATTACAAATATCTAGGGAATTTACTCAGAACCACTATAAGAACTTATAACTCCCATAGGAAGTTATTTGAGAAAGTCAAGCCATAGTTGGCAAGTGTCCTATTGGAAAACTAATGAAATCTCCTCCTTTTCCTTGTATAATGATACTTACTATAGAGATATAAGTTAGGGCTAATATGTGTCTAGTTCATGTATGATATTGGGTAAATATCCCATGAATTATTTTTCTCTGAGTATGTATATTTTTATAGGGGTACCCAATATTTACATCTAATGTTCATCTACAGTTAAGTTATGAGGCCGTAGAAATGTTTCATTTTTACACAAGAAACTCCTATGTGTAGTGAGGAAATAGACCTTCACAAACGAATACATTTGAATATAAAATCGATTTAGGGGGATGGCCGATAAGATTTAAAAAACACTAAAAATTTACATTTCAAAAGTGAGGGACTTAAATAATTTTCTAGGTTATATTGTGGATGATATGCTATGTGGTTAAGCCAGCTACTTATTTTACCTGATAGCTTCTCTTGTGTGTAGCCACACCTTCGTAGGCAACATGCCACACGATCAGTCATGCCCATATTAAGAACAACTTCTACATTTTTTGCTATACCATTACTCATTGCTTCCTCCTCTTTCTTCATCAATTTGTTAGCGATTTGCATTGCACAGCTTGTGTTTCTGCTGCAAAAACCCTGCCATAGAGTTGAATAGATGTTCAATGCAGCGGCTCCTCCTAGTATGTTGCTGAGCATGCATTTGGGCTGATTTTATTTCCTCACAAAATAGGCTTGCATTTGTAATTTTCCTGTGATCTAGTACAATGTAGGATTTCCACATAGCTTATTGATGAGTTGTGCGTGATATCATAGCCAACACGATATCACATACGCGATATCATAATTGATGCAATATCACATATGTGATATCACAGTTGTCGCCAGTTCTATAGATAAGAGGTGGCTCTCCCTTGTTTTTTAACTTAGAGTTAGACCTTAGCTTGGTAGTTTTATCCCTCCAAAGATAGAATTATTTTCTAGTATATGCTCGTAGTGTGGTGAATGTAATTGTATGACATCCTTATTCGAGTGTGACGTACTTGGACACGCACATGATCGGAAATAAAGATCAAGATTACTTCATCATTGTAGCATTCACTTAGTTTAATTATTTAACTATTTAATTTAATTATTATTTACTACTTTTCTAGTTAATACTCTCTCACCCTTAAACTCACGTTAAAATGTGGAATAAGTACGACTTGATTACGAGCATTTAAGTGTGACTACTTGGTAACCTAGTAGTGTACCTAGGATCTGCGCTTGGTAATCCCAGTGGTAGTCATGCATGAAGTCCAAGGTGTGTACTGATAATCAAGGAATGGATGCTCATTGCACTTAGGCTAGATTAGATTCTCTTACCCTCTCTCTCTCTTAGATTAGTAAATATTACTTTCCATTGCCTTTAGGAGTAGCGTTAGATTAGAAACCCATCATACACCTCACTTTGGACTAAACCATACATGATAAAGCTAATACTAGTTTAGGTGGGAAGACAATGAACTGCAACCTAAGGCTAACTATTTAGATGCCACAACTAGTCCATTTGTGGAGTGCAATCAGATCGCACATGTAACACTTGTATTCGTATGGTTAAGTGTAGGGGTACCTCGCCACTCATCATAGGCGCTGTTGTTGGGGACAGTGTTGGTTATCTAGATTAGTTATATCATACAAGGTTGCTATATAAGGACTTAATGATATATCTCTTAGGAGGAAGAAATAATTATACAAAGTCACATATAAATTCACACACAACTTCACAACAATGACTCTCCTACAAGACTACAATAATGCCACACTTAGTGAGGAAGTTCATTGGAGAACCAATGAACTATATGATGACGAAGATTGGAGTACACAACTTGAAGTGGGGATTTCCTATAAACATAAACAAAAGAAATGTCATCCCAACATAGGAAAGCATAATCTACCCAATGCTGATGAACCCCTACTAGCCACAACAAGTTTAACGCAAATACAAGAGGCTGTTCGAATCTCACGTAGGCATCGTNCTTAACGCAAATACAAGAGGCTGTTCGAATCTCATGTAGGCATCGTAAAGAGAGTCGACTACCCAAGCTTGATTTAAACAAATTTCCTAAATTTTTAGGAGGCTATGACTTAGATCTGCATCAACATTTACAAGCCTTCTATGATACCTATGCATGGAACAACATTCATAACAATTGGCAAAAACTTAAGCTCTTTCATATGACACTCATTGACCAAGCAAAAGTATGGTATAAATCATTAAAACCAAATTCAATATGATGTTGCTCAACAATGGTAGAAGTCTTTAATGAAAAATGTCAAACCTACGCAAGAGTGTCAACCTTGAGAAAACAAATCCAAGGATGGAAACAAGCACAACATGAACCCTTGAACATGGCCTTAGAAAGATACTATGCACTGTTGAACAACTGTCTAGGCCATGGGTTTTCCAAGGAAAGGCTAATGTGCCATATCATTAATGGGCTATGTAATAAAATAAGAGAGACCTTAGGAATGTATGCCCAAGGTCAACTATATGAACTACGAACCCATCAAATCCAAGAGCTTATTAAGTGAGTAGTAAAAGAAGAAGGAAAATTAGCTAGATGGGAGAGTGTTGAAAAACATTAACGAGACCAATATCTCAACTTAATAAGGGTCCATGATCATAAAAAGGAGAAATCAACCAATCATAAGGAGAAAGAATCATCTTTGCCAATAGAACAATCATTAGAAGAAGCTAAGGAAAAGATCAATAAGATGTTGGAATGGACATATCAAAAGTGTGGAGAATTTATCAACACCATTGGAGATAGAGTTTTGACAACCCAAGAAGTAGGACAAAACATTAGACAATCAGAAAGAAGGGATAAGGAAAATAAGAGCTCAACTACCAATCATACGTATGAATGCAACATATGCCTGTATGATCACCCCAAAGGCTAATGCCCAATATTGTTACATGTACATGAGCATTGGGGAAATACATTACATCCAGAGTTCATACAAAGATACTGTGTTCGATCATAGTGGCAACAATCCTAGTCATGGGGGAGACCACCACTAAACTCGAGACACCCTTCATATTATCCAAACCCAAATGCTTATCTTGTCCAACATCCTATTTCTCCAACTGGGCCAATGCACTTTATCTCACCACAGTACCATTCTCCTCAATACTATCAACCCATGTCTCCAACACAACCACCACCTTATGCACCTTATACTCCTTCTAACTTTCAACATTCTCATTTTTCCCTCCTTCTACATTACCATCAACTATTCCCAAGGTGTCTGCACCATCGTAACAACCCATGAATGCCACTTGTGCTACTACTGCCAATAGCAATGGGAGGCCTCCTCAACATCCAAAGCACCCCTTCTTTAAACATAATCGTAATAAGGGACAACACAATCCTGAGGCCACTGCATCCTACAACTCAGCACAAGTTCCACACTATGGTGCATCCTCATTTTCAAACTCCACACCTCATGTTACTTCATTAGGGCCACCAACTCACACTCCAACAACCATGCGACCCAATGAACACAGCCATGGAAGGCATCATCCCGATCCTTGCATACCATCTAGCAGTTACAAACGTCATAGTGTGTCAACTCATTATTTGGGAACTACATTGTATAAATTGCACCACTATACTTATTATAACCAAGTGAGTGAAGGCCAATGGGGTAAGTATGACCAGGCCCCAATATTTCCAACATGCAAGGATCGTCATTCTCCATTTATTAATCCTTGCCATACTCAACCGATTAGTTATGGGTGATATCTCCCATTCTAATAACAAGCAGAATTAATAACCCTTTTGATTTCTTTAATTTTACAACCTTTTGTTTTCTAGTTTTTCATTTTTCAATTTCTTATTTTATCATTTTATTTTATTTTTATCTTTTTACATTTTTGTAGGTAATCTCATTTATTAATAAAACACTCATGTGGATCGTTGGTTGAGGTGTGTTCTATGTTATTAAGTCTCGAGTGAGTAATTATTTGGACAATGAGCCCATTACACCGACTCATCCACTCTACAAATAAGAGGTTCTATTCGAGGGTACAGTGACATTCTTGACATTCTTAAAACTTAAAATTAATTTTATGTTCATTGTACCCAAAATGAAGAAGGATGGACCAAGAGGGAATGTTTAGGGTGTGACATCAAGGGGACCTAAGGATTCTCTTTAGTGACATCTGTGGGAGTTATCATGCAATGTGGTTGTATTAAGATCCTTGTAGAGCTAATGAAAAATGGGAGTAAGAGTAATCAAAAGGGCACTCAAAAATCAAATGCTATTCTAGGGGGTCCCATTGGAAAGACATGCACCCATGCTTGAAGGTTGGTAGCTTCTCTAGATTCAGTAAAGTGAAAAAAAAGAGAGAAAGAAGAAGCAAAAGAAAAGAAAAGAAATGTGCCACAAAACAAAAGTCACTCCTCCCTTGAATAAAATGCCAAGTGATCGTATGCCTTGTTGTTATGGTGCTCTCGTAGTTGCTCATCATGAGATGAAACAATGCGATGTCACTAATCAGAGGAATGGACTTGGTCCTGTTCTTAGAATGACGAGTTAATGACACGTTAATCATGCTTTACACATAGGATTCATTATGCCCTAGGTCCGTTACCTCATGTCCCAATCTCTACGATCCCTTCTATAGTTTGTCTCATCTCACTGTTCGTGTAATTGTAGCTCGTGTCCCATGTAGCATAGAATTCTTACCTCATTCCAGTGATAATTACATGTGTGTGTTTTGTGGCATTAGTGTGGATTACATCTAACCCTTCTAGTGCCCATGGTCACTTTAAGTGTGGTTACACAAGGGCATTATAGGTTGAAACCTGCTTTGGGGAGGATCCACTTGTGTAATTTTTTGTGATCTTTACTTATGCTATAGCACACACACACCATTTTTCATCCTCAACTTATTATTCATAACATTCTTTCCTTACTATTATCCCTATGAATTTCAATGTTCCCATGTACCATTACATACCCTTTTTCTTAACCACCCAAGGTTTTATTGATAAAATCCACACCATCATCATTACTTATGCCTTTCGAATTAATGAAATAGCCCTAGACCCCTTAATAATTGCCAATGTCCTCAATGTACAATGTTAATTTCAAGAAAATACTTTAAAAAGTTGGTATTTTTGTTGTGCCTCATGTCACTAGGGATGTGATAGCACATACGTAATGTATTGTATGCGATATCGTGTCGCTACAACCTATAAATTGGTGACCCCCCCTGCAACACTTAACATCATTTTATCATTCAGACGAGGGAGTTTTAAAATTTCTTTTTCTACGCCTTGTGATTGAGTAACCCTTGCTTTTCTCACTATATTTCACTCACTAGTACTTCGATTTTAATTCCTTTTGAACCTACATGAACCTAGAGTGTTTAGCTTAGTCGTGGGGGAGGGACATTTGTCGAAAAGCACCTAAATTTTTTAGAATTTATCATCGCCCAAAGGACATCATTTAGGGTAATTAACTATAACACTTAAAATAATTGTGCCTAAAAATCATTTAATCCCGAGGTATACCAGGAAACTAAAATGGGAACCCACCTAAGTCATAGGACTCATTATTATAGTTTTCAGGCAATATTACACATGATAACATAAGATCATTAATTAAGGCAAGTAGTAAGGTATAACTTAACTTCAAAAACAAACTTACTAACGCTTGACCTCGTGTGATTGTAGATGGCCTCGAAGCATGGACAACAGGAATGTCCTCCTCAAGGTGGAAACAAACGATCTCGGAGAGGTAGAAGACAAGATCTTGCTAGAAAATATGTAGAATAGGAGGAACAATCATTTAGCATTTATCAAGAAGAACCTCCTACCGTACAGTCCCGATAGGCAGAAGGAGGAGTGGCTGCAATTCCTGAATAGGGATAACATCTCAAGTTGCCCCAAGATTGTGTTCAAGCCATCCATGAAAAGTTCACATTCACTACAGTGTTTGTGGAATTGAACTTCGAATCTTTTGTAGAGTTTGCTCCTGAGGCCATTAGGGATCACCTCAAAGGATCCCTATTATGGACTACCCTCTCGGAAAGAGGTACTTGGTACTTAGGGGGGAACGTACCAATTTTGGCACAATAAAGAAGAAGGCACCATGATTAACAATTGTGGTGTGACTATTGATTTCTCTATTCAAGCCATTTTGGAAGTATTAAACCTTTTGAATATAGGGCCAAAGGTTGCTCAGAACTAGCTGGACACTTTCAAAACCAAGCAATTTAATATACTGTTGACAGAGAATAAAAAGGGTGGTGAAAGAAAAAGAGAAGGCTGATTGGAATGCCTCTATGGCACAAGCACAAACTTACATGCACACAAAGGCACTCAAGGCCTTACAAGAGGAGAAACTCTAGGCCATACTTCAACGCTATCAAATCCAAAAACCTGGAGCACAAGAAAAGGAAAAGACATCCATGGAGGAGCCACCGCCACTAGGAACTACATGAGTTCTAAAATTTCTGTAGTTATAGGATTTTCCTTTATGTTCTTCATGTTGTGTCTCAATTTTGTTGTAATTCCACACTGCAGCATGAATCCATTCTAGTCAGTCAATAATCCCATACCTATCCATTGTGTAATCAATGGAGCTTGTTCTCACTTTAACTCAAGGATGAGTTTTCATTCAGTCATGGGGGTATGATGAGTCATGTGCTGTTGGCTATGATATCATGTACGCGATATCATGTACACAATATTAGGTACGCGATATCTCAGCCGACACGATATCACACCCCACCGCTAGTTCTATAAATAAGAGGTGGATCTCCCTTGTTTCTAAACTTAGAGTGAGACCTTAGCCAGACTCTGGTAGTTTTATCTCTCCAGAGATAGAATTATTTTCCAGTGTATGCCCATAGTGTGGTGAATGTAATTGTACGACATCCTTATTTGAGTATGATGTAATTGGACATGCACATGACTAGAAATAAAGATCAAATTACTTCATCATTGTAGTATTCACTTAGTTTAATTGTTTAATTATTTAATTAATTGTTATTTACTACTTTCCTACTTAATACTCTCTTAGCCTTAAACTCACGTTAAAATGCAGAATAAGTACAACTTGATTACGAGCATTTAAGTGTGACTACTTGGTAACCCAGTAGCATACCTAGAATCTGCGCTTGGTAATCCCAATGGTAGTCATGCACGAAGTCCAAGATGTGTACTGATAATCAAGGAACAGATGCTCATTACACTTAGGCTAGATTATATTCTCTTACCATCTCTCCTAGATTAGTGAATATTACTTTCCATTTCCTTCAGGAGTAGCATTAGATTAAAAACCCATCATAAACCTCACTCTGGATTAAACCATACATGGTAAAGCTAATACTAGTCCAAGTGGAAAGATAGCGAACTATGACCTAAGGTTAACTGTCTAGATGCCAAAACTAGTCTATCTGTGGAGTTCAACCGGATCACGTGTGTAACGCTCGTATTTGTATGGTTGAGTGTAGGGGTACCTCGTCACTCATCACTTATGTTCAACAAAAATTTCACACGGTTCTTGCCATGTGTTTACTTATTCTTTTCTTTGTTTGTTCCATGTTGGGATTGAGCCACAGAACTAGATTCATGATCAATAGCAGATTAGTTTGTAATGGCTTCGTCGCTAGTGGGTTCATTGCTATGCACGAAAGATTTGGGAAATGGAGTTTGTATAGCAAATGTTTGACAAAATGCCTGCAGTGAATGATTTGGATTTGTCTAATATCTGTATGATTTTTTTTACCTGTAGGTCATTGGAAGACACCATAAATCATGTGCCTTTCAAGTCCTATGAAGAGCAACAACACTTTTCATAGAATAATGGAGATTTCTTCTCGGCCAAAGATGTAAAACAAAGACACAAAGCTCCACCAGAGGAATGTTGGGTGTTCTTTTATCATATTGTATGTTGCCTGTGTATTATTTTGAATTCTTGGCTGAAGCAACAACATAAATTGAGTTGTATGATAATGAACATGCCTTGCCATTCTTGGTACCATCTACATTTTCTACCTGTAATGTTTAATTTTCTGTGGTGATATTATCTAGAAACAAAACTGCAAATATGCCTTCTATATCTATCTTTAAATTATGGCAGATGGTTAATCTCATTGCTAGGAAACTACGATTATTTTGAACAAAGGATCTCCCTTCCAGTCACCTCTCAAGTCTGAAGAATTCTTTGATAATTATGCTTGCATGATTGTTTGAACTTTTTATTTGCAGATGACTGCACAATAGCTTCAATCATTTTGTTTGAATTTGGTGATTCGTTGCTGCTACATGGAATGGCATGGGATGTGCCAAATAGTTACCCATGCCTAAAGGTATCCCTTTAAGAAAGGTCCAAATTTCTCCCTCAATAATATTTAAATGTTTTTTACTTTTCTTTTCTTCTTTTTTTGGAGTGATGATCATTCTTTGTGGTTGTTGTCAATACATGATGGTAGGAAAGAAGGAACATATCAATGTGAGGCCATAAAAATGGTATGAACTTGGTCTAGACATATTAGGATAATTCTAATCACACATTCCATAAAAGGATCTCCTGTGGCTATGATTTGGATTTTCCTCTTCTAATATCTCTCACAACTAGTATAACACTCGATTTTTTCACCTCACTATCTAGTATCATGGTCATTTGTTAGTTTTCATTTTGTGAATTACATGATCCTAAGGCAATCCCTTACAAAGGTATGGTGTTTAACCTAAACCATCATTCATTATCTAGGATGTCTACAGACTCCTTGTGATGGGATTATGCAAGGAAATTTTTAGACATTTTTAGGCATCAACCTACTTTAGGGAGGACCCACTTGCATAGCTTTTGATTTCATTTAGTTTAAACCCCATAACCATAGGTCTCAATTTGGTTATGATAACCTTGATAGCTTGAATTGTCCAATTTTGTGTTGATTTTTCCTTAGGAACATCTCATCCTTGCTCATTCCATATTCTCAAGTCATGAACTAGAATCTCATTAGATGTTATTACCTTAGTTTCCTAGCTTTCAAGCTTCCATTTGGCTCTTATTTCATTCCCAAACTCTCCTAAATTCCCTTAGAATTCAAATTTGAAAAATAGTTGTGAATAGCTACATGCATCTTTGTCGATGTGATCAATTATGTTGACATAGCTCCATCGATGTGGCTCAAAAATTTTATAAATACGTGTGATACTTAGTTCATTTTTAACATTTTGTATATAAAGCCAATGGAGTTTTAGAAGAGCCTAGAATCCAAAAGCCATAACTTTCTCATTGCTTACTCGTTTCCACTTGTTTTACAATCTTTGAGCTTTTGGGGGTATTCTTTACGTCATTGGAGTATCAAACACTAGGCTTTGATAAAATATTCTTTAGAAATTTTTCTAACACCTCATAGATCAAGTATTAAAATAATGATCCTAAGAATTACTACCAATGATTAACCTTTATTGAAGTGGAAATTAAATATTAATAAAATATTCTCTTATGCTTGTGATCACTAAAGAAAGGCTTAACGATAAAATTTCATATGTTCCTAAGGTTTCACAGAACCCTATTATGATTCAAATGGTTTTCAATTAGTTCTTTGATGAGAGCGGTTACTCTAATAATTAGAGTGATTATTATTATAGTGGTTACTTTAATTATTAGAGTGGTTAAAATTATAGTGGCAGTTTCTCTCTAAAATTAGAGTGGCAGTTTCTCTAAAATTAGAGTAGTAGTTTTTGTAATTATTAGAGTAGTTGCTCCCAGGACTATAAATACAATGCCCAAGAGCACAAGGAGAAGTCAAGAAAAGAAGAAGAAATTTAGAAGGAGTTAAGAGGAAGTTTGGTAGTATTCAAGTAGTGAAATTTTTGTAGTTAGAGTATTTTCCAAGTGCATGTAGTAGGAGGTCTAAGTGTGGACAGATCTTTATTTGAGCATTGTGTACCTGAGCACACCTTGTGTATGGCAATAAAGATGAGCTCTTAGATTCATCCTTGCAGCACTTGAGATTTGTTTTCTTACTCATTTTCTTTATTTTGTATTCTTCTGCAATTATTTTATTTTATTTTATGCAATTTACATTTCTGTTATTAGCACACACAGTGCGATCACTTCAAGCATGAGTGTAACACTTGGTAACCTAGTAATGATTAGTGTTTAGTAATCGTAGTAGTGTTGCGCTAGTTCAGGATGTGTACAACAAGTGAGAATGGATATTGGTGTTAGGATTAGTTTAAAGATTAGTTAATCAGTATTTAAGTTAAATTAGTTACTTAGTTATCTCTCTATGCCTCAAGCTTATTAGCAGCAGGACATCAAAACATAAAAGCTATAAAAATCATATGCCTCAAGCTTACTTAACCATACAATTGTGACATATAGGTAAGCTTGGGAAGACAACGATCAACTAACCCATCCTTGTTCCACAAAGGTGCATAGGCACTTAGTCCTTGGAATTTGACTGGATCATGTGTGAAACATTTGTATTTGTATGGTTAAGCATAGGGGTACCTTGCCGCTCACCATTCTTCATAATAAAAAACATCGAGGAAGTCTATCAATATGTAATTACATATCAAATATTCAAAATAAACATGTTCAAAATATTTTAACTATTAATAATTCATTTGTAGCTATTGGCCAAGATATGAAGATAATATTTTTTGATAATGATGATTTTATTAATAGGGCAGGGGCTTCCTCCCCCTTCAACTAATATTAATCTTTTCATGGAATGTCTAATTTCCTACCTGATAGAAAAAGATTTCTTAGGATTAGTTGTAAGGTTGAAAATCTAAAAAGATATCCTCAAAACAGTTAGTCCTTTTCTTTTTATTGATTTGGAGTTTTTCCTCTCTACAGTACTAATGAAGTATCATGGTTGGTTGTGTCGATAGGATGCCTTCAATGCAACCCTATCGATGTGGAGTTTGACCCATTGATGTGTACCCATCAATAGGTTCCTTATTTTTGCTTATAAATGTGCATCTTTAGCAACATTTTTGGTATCAAATTGCATAGTTGTAATCAAGTGCTCACAGTTTTTCTTCTTAAGAGTTAGAATATCTTTTATGTACTTGTAGTAGGTGTCAAAGAGTGTACAAATCTTTATTTGAGCATTGTTGTACCTATAGTGTGTGTGTCAATAAAGATGAGCTTTTTGATAAACCTTGTAACACTTTGAAATAGATTAATTATTTCATTAAGCATTTAATATATTAAGCAATTTTCTTTGATATTTTAAGTAATTAAGTAATTAATTAAACTACATAAAGCTAGATTAAATATCAATTAATTAAATACATAAGTATGACCATTTCAAGCATATGTGTAGCACTTGGTAATCCCAGTAATGCTTAACATTTGGTAACCAAGTAGCATTAAATGTGCTTAGGATGTGTATGGCAAGTGGGAACAAATGCTTATGTTATAATTAGTTAAGTGTTAGCTAGTTACATTAAATTATCAATAACATTATTTTATTAATCATTCTTTATTCTTAGGTAACTTAGAACATAAAACACAAAAATGATAAAAATCATATGCCTCAGTTATACTTAACTATACTCTTATACACACAAGTGTAACTAGGAAGACAACTATTACAATGATTAGTTTTACCTCCTAGAACTAGCGTACTTAGAAGGCTATAAGTCCATGTAATTTGATTGGATCCCATGTGAATGCTTAGTGATTTGTATGGTTAGGCATAGGGTTTACTTGCCACTCATCATTAGCATTGTTACCAAGGATTTTTTTTTTCTACATGTGCTATTTAGGACTTAGTGAAAATTATCTAAGATCATTGGAATGAATCCTAAAGTTGCAATCATTCAAATAATAATAATTATTATAATAATTAAAGCACATTGAAATTTTATTTCAATCCAAAATGTCTTCTTTTCATAGGCATGATGAATCAAAACCGCCAGTGCCCCAAGAATTCAAAGTGTTGTACACTCATCTAGATGAGTGTGTACATGATTTCACCTTCATCCTACACTAGGATGAGTAGCTACGGTGGTGACACATGGAGGGCAATGTTGTGTTGCCACTTGACTAATCTATTCCTAGGATGTTGCTTCAAACTTTTAAGAGGTTGGGCATCTAGGATCTTCACAAAGAATATGCAGTGTAGGATGATGACTATTGAGACTACTATCCCATAGAAACACAATACAAAAGAGATTAGCATTAGGAGAAGCGTAATGAAGCAATGAAGGGGAAATAATTCACTAATCCCTTGTTCCTACTAAACCAAAATGGTAATGAGGATCCTCTCTCTAAGGGTTCTCAACATGAAGATTCTCCACTCCTTGACTCTAATGAAGGGGGCTTGAAGCCAAATCTACAATCCACTATCAACAATCTTGATTAAGGCAAAAGTGAAAGTCAACGAAGGGGCTCGAGCAAGCATCATGATGATAATAAACTTGATGATCATGGCTGTGACAAGTAGAGAGGAGGTGGTAGATACCATGGTGGTGGAGTCCTCCTCCCTCTTTATCCTCTTCACCTACATCTTCTTCTTCCTCCTTTAAATTTAATTGAAATGGTAGAGGATGAAATCGTGATGGAGGTGAATGATGGGACAAAAATAATCATAGGCCTCACCATGAACAAAGGGTAATGGAGGACATCATAGGCATTATCAAAATCATGATGATGATAAGCCTTTGCTTGCAACTTGAAGAATGCTAAACATCATAGAGGTAGTTAGAATTCCAACCAAGCATGTGAAAGATAGCCAAATCAAGGGGTTGAATATGAACAATATCCCTAGATTTGAGGGGGAATATAACTCAAATCCATAGATTCATCTTCAAGCCTTTCAAGATGCCTATGCCTTGTAAAACATAGAAAACAACTAGAAAAAATTCAAGCTATTTTCCAAGACACTCACAAAAGAAGCAGAAAGTTGATATCGCTCTTTGGAGCTAGAATCAATTTGTAAATGAAGTGTGATGCTTTAGCTGTTTAATGACAAATATTAGACATACTCTCGAGTGTTGAATCTAAGAAAGAAAATTCAAGGTTAGTGAAAAGGAACACATGAACCCTTGGGCACAGCCATGGAAAAGTATTATTCCCTTTTGCACATATGTCCTGGCCATGATTATTTTCAATAGGAGTAGCTTCACCATATCATATATGAGCTTCGATCAAAAACACAAGAAACTCTTGGGATCTATGCCCAAGGGAGATTGTTAGAAGTAAAAGCCCATCAGATCCAAAGGTTGATTGAGCAGGTTGCAAAAGAAGAAGGAGAATTAAGGAAACATGAAAGTGTTGAGAAATATAATTGGGATCCTTCCATTAGAAAAAAGAAGGTTCGATTTGTGATAGTGAGGGGGAGGCATCACTTGTGTTGGTGACCATTTGGGACGTGACCGCCAACGAGTGTTCTCAAACAGAATTTAGGTGTCTGCTGGTCTCTAGCAACACCAAGGCCCAAATACCTCCAAATAAACTCAGTAGTTAATGTGAGTATGTGTGTGTGCTGTTGCGGTGTGTGGTTGTGAGAAATGTAACGATTGCGTTGTGTGTAAACTACAAATGACTTACTTTAAAGAGATTCAGCCAACTTTGCCAAGTATTGTGAGTTGTTGAAAGTTTCCTATTTTGTTCAATTGCCTAGTCTACGCGGTCCTTATAATACCCACTTGTAACAAATAAAATTTTACAAAAACATTTGAGCACAACTCCGCAAATCTACTCCTAATTTTCCCCAGAGAAAGAGATAGTTCCACAAGAAAACTAGAAATATAGCAAGATTTGATGGAAATAGA
>MNCI01001848.1:161664-206979 GCA_015680685.1 Gnetum montanum
ACTTTAAAGATAAAAAGAAGCTATTCTGGTCCCATCAAAATACCAAAGATTTTCTGAACCCTCTTGACTACTAAATTGTTCAAGGCATGACTACAAGCAGAGGCTCTCTTACAACAATCCCAATGGTAGTTCCCACACGTTGAACAATAACAAAATTTACTACTAAAATGCTCTTAAGGCTTTTAAACACAAGCGCTTCTATGGAAAAATTTTAATAGAAATTTCTATCAGGCAATAAGAACAGTAAGAGCAATCTAAAAATCCCAAAATTACTTGCCAAGGATGATACTATCTAAACCACTAGCTAAACAATTTAAACAAAATAAAATACATAACTCACAGGACCATGACAAAGAGGCTGAAATCTTTACTCTAGCAAACCATATTACAAGCAATCGTTCACAATTTCTTCTTTACAAAGCTCTTCTCAAGACCCCAAGTGTGTCTCTAAGTGAGAGTCCAAGTGTGATCCCAATGTCTTCTCAAAAGTGTGATGTATGAGACCCCAATATGATGATGCTTCCTCCTTAACCCCTGAAGCCTTTTTATAGGGTTCAAAGGTAGGTAGAGAAGTTACATATTCAAAAATATCTTACCTAACTTCTCTCCCAAGTAACTTGGCCAACTAATTAGGAGATTACTTGCCCAACAAGTTAGGAGGTTCCTTGCCCAACAAGTTAGGTAAGTTACGACAATTTTGGGTGGTTGCAACCACCAAAGAGATAAAAAAGGCTACAATTGACAAGTGTCCTTGGTGGTGGTTATAAACATCATGGGATTAAGGCTAAGAAATAATTTTCACAAAAAATTACCACTATAGAAAATAAAAGCTATGGTGGCCAAATGGTGTGTTCATATAACTATCCTACAAATTCTTTTTAAATAAAACTATATACATAATGAATACATTTTGGCAATGACCTCGACAAATATAAGCAACAAATTGGCATCTAAGGCTTCATAGTGCTGGACCCGAATTTCATACATAATTACACTCTTCAATGGAACTATTTTCATATTGCATATTTTCAATGGAAGTAATCATGTTCCATGATTTTCTCGATTGTGCTTCTTTAATAGCAGTGCCTCCAGCAATAATCTGCTCTCGAAATCCATGCCTACAACGGCCAATGGTGACGAAGAGGGATCTATGTACCACAGTGAATGCCCCGGGGAGGCCAACATCTTGTGAAAGTTAGGGTTTCAACATACCAGGGTTTCTAAAAATTGCAGAAACCTTCAAAATTTTCTGAAATGCTTTGCTATTTCTTCTGGGTTGCCTTCTTTGTTCCCATCATTGTCTTCGTTTTCTCCATGTGCCATTGCTTGGACGTAGATCGTTTGTCTGTCTATGCAAAGTACAGGGATGAGGGTTTTGTGGCCTGCCCAAATTTTCACGTCTGTGTTTGCAGGTTTGGTGTGATGGCGATGTAGATTTTCTTGCTGCAAATATGATGGCAAATCCACAATTCTCATTGAGGGCGGTCGTAAAATGCACATTTTGGCCCAAAAAATGTAGCAAGCGGGGTGTCCCCTGAAGTCTTCTTGGAAATCCAGCACCAGCTGCGTAATACCCACTGCTTATGCCAAATCCAGATTAATAGAACTTACAGTTACCTGCTGCTGTTGTTCAAAGTTATTGCTGCAAACTGATGAAGAACCGAAGAATGAATCGTGGCTGAGATGATAATGCCAAAAATTAATATTGCAGGACCTCCTGGTAGAGTAGTGTTCTTCTGGCTTTGCAAGAAACATCTTCGCTTAGCTATCACGTTTTATTTTTTTCAATAAGGAAGATGGTCCTAGATTCCATCAAGATCGTTACTGCAAGCATGATTATTCAATAAACCTCTGTAATATTCAACTGAGCGACATCAGATTTGCTACATTTTCATACTCCTTCACTAGAAATCTTCTTGTCAAGTCGTAGTCTTATAGCAAGCACATCAACTGCCCCCAAATTTAGGACATTAACAAATTCCTCCCTTTGCTATAGAACTGTGCTATTTTGAATGATTCATTTTAATGCTGTAATACCAACAGGCAGTACAATAGCTTTGGCTGAGAAATTCTCTGTTCTACAAACTACTGTTGATATATTTCCATTGGTTTCATCAATTACAAAGTCAGTTACTCTTTTATTGGACAATAAACAAAATCCTTTTGTCTTCAAGAGATGAACCCAAGATCTAAAAATTTTCTCATGAACCGTTCCACAACACCTAAGAACATTAAAGCCTTGCTGATGCACAACAATGAAGTAGTAAAACATTCCCAACATTGTAGCTGCACTGCATTGCTCCCCTGGAGCAAACAATCCAAGAAGAAGCATTGGGTTCAAAGCATCCTCGTAAATCCTCTTAGAGCAACTAAACTACTTGAACAATTCCCTTGCAGTTAACTTATCATACTTTTTCCAAGCATTTTCACTATTATCAAAACTAATCACTGGATACATCAACGGAAGTGAAGTTAAACAATCTTGTAAGGGTAGACGTCTGAACTATGGACAGACAAATGAGCCCATAGGATTGGGCAAATGAGGGAGATGTTGAAATATTGGTGATTCAACCTCAAGTCCGTTAGGTGAATACTAACTTGAATGAGACCAATTAGTGAAAGGTTGTAGGCCTAGTTCTTGTATGAGAGAAAATATATTATGGTATGGATACCAAAAACCACGAATCCCAACCTGTTCCATGGAATGGCCAAATGTGCCAACAACTTGATGAAGTGGTGTAGTGAAAAACCTTACTGATTCAAAAATTTATTTCCAAAATTTTAGCTAAGGTGAATAATGTGGAAATATTTGGATGAAAAATTCTAAACTACTCTAAAAATTATAGAGGAATCCAAAGAGTAAGGTAGTGATCATGATCGCAAGAGAAGGAAGGAAGCTGAACATGCCTATTGATGGGAAGCGATATCGCATGGGCCACGATAACAGTCGGCAATCAAAAATACATAACTGAAATTAGCCAAGTCCTCAACAATACTAGATAGTCTATACTCATCTCGATGATTATATTCCAAACTTTACCTTTATCCTCCATCAAGACGAACAGTTGTGATGGAGAGATTTGCAAGGTAACATTGTGTTACCCCCAGATCGATCAGTCCCTAACATGCTCTTCTGTGATTTGGCATAGATTAGCATGATAGAATTATATGCTGAATACGTTGTGGAAGACTTTGACATGAGGGATTACCATCCCACAGAAGCACAACGTATTCGAGACTCAAGGCAGGAGAGCCAACATACACTGTTGAAGGGCAAAGGTCCACACGTCCTTAGCGAAATAGGAGATGATGAACCCATTATAACAAGCTCTCTAGCAAATGATGTTCCCCCTCCTAATGATGGTGAGGAGGTTGGGTATTAGAACATACGATCAACGATACATAACACTAGTTCTGATCCCCATGAACGCCAACTATTCATAGAGGGAACAACAAATCATGTAAGGGACAGGCACTTAGATCATCATACGATCAAGGCTGTAGCAGCCAAAGAGAAGGTAAGAAGCATTGTCATGGTGATGGTTCCCCTTCCTCTTCTCCTTCATCTCATCACTCAGCCTCTCCTTCCACATCTGGGTATAGCCATCATGAACATAACAATGAGGATAGAGGTAGACAAAATGAGAGAATTTGATGGGAAAGTCGAGAGAAAGGCCAAGGGCACGAATGAAGGGAAAGTAGGGAACAACACAGACATCATAGACATCATGAAAGAGATGATCATGATGAGCCCCTACTTGCAACCTGAAGTATGCTTAACATAACGGAGGTAGTAAAAATTCCAACAAGGCATCAAAAGGACAGTTGGATCAAATGCTTAGATATGAACAATATCCCACACTTTGAAGGGGTGTACAACTTAGATCCAAAACATCATTTATAGGCATTCCATGATGCTTGTGCCTTGTAGAACATAGAAAACGAGTGGTAGAAACTTAAGTTGTTTTCTAGGACACTCATCAAAGAAGTAGAGAGTTGGTACTAGTCCTTAGAGCTAAAAACCATTAGGAGGTGAAGTACGATGTTAGAACTCTTTAGTGATAAGTATCAAGCATACTCCAGAGTGTCTAATTTGCTTAAGCAGATCCAAGGATGGAAGCAAGGTAATCATGAACCCTTGGATGCTACCATGGGCCATTACTACGCATTGTTACATCGTTGCCCGAGCCATGGATACACACAACGGGACCAACTTCGCCACATCGTAGATGGGCTAAGGTATGAAACTAGAAGAACCCTTGGGACTTATGCCTAGGGAAGACTATAAGAACTTAGAGCCCATGAAATACATCTCTTGTTGGAGCAAGTAGCAAAATAAGAAGGTGAGCTATGAAAAAGAGAGAGTGCGGAAGAATACAATTGTGAGCCCTCTCTTCGAAAGAAGGGAGTGAGATTTTGTGATGAGGAGGATGAGTCACCACTCGAAGAGTTGGTGAATAGGAAAACCTTGCCAATCCAAAAACTAACAATCGAAGTATCGGCTAAGGTAGATGAGCTGTGCGATTCCTTAGACTCTAGACTTGAAACAGTCTTAAAAATTTTAGAAGAGTCTAAGGAGGAATGAAGCAGTGATAAAGGTAAAACAAAGCGGAGAGATTTAGGCCCTGCACATAACAAGGGTAAAGGAAAAAGTACTATCTCCAATGAGGTTATGGACTTAGACATAGACAATGACAGTGGATGAAAGATCTGCCAATATGACCATCCTAAGGGATGTTGTCCAATTATCTTACATCTACAGGAGTCTGGGGTGTATGTACTTAATCCAAGACTCAACCAACGATAAACACCCTGAAGGTTACCTTATCCACAAGGTAACCCAAGGTAGTTCCACCAGCCACTAACGTACTATCCAAGTGGAACTCCACCACAACCCATCAGATAGCATCAACAATGGCAATACCCATAGTCATGGGGGATGCCACCGCCAACACAACAGTACTCTTACCGGCAGCCCGATCCATATGGATATTATGTGTAGTAGCTAATTTCTCCAAGTGACTCTATGGGTCACATAACTCTCCAACTTCACTACCAAGTTCATGAGTACTTTAGGAGGACTCCTTCTCCTCTGGGAGACATTCCACATTCATCCCATCCTCCAATTCCATCTACACCTCTTCCACCTATAGTTCCCATACAACCTGCTCCAACAATGCAAGGGGAACTCCCCACTCAACTGAGGCAACGAAATGCTATGAGAGTAGTAAATATTCAACCTGCTACTAGTTTTGACAACTGTAAAAAGAGAATACCTTTCTTCAGATTAGAAGCCTAGACAAGCTCTCACAACAAGTAGTTGAGTCGATGTACACTCCTCCACCATCTAAAACTTGAAAGCATCCTTCAGTCCAACATTAGAGCTGTACGCATATGGTTATGTTAACACATACCGTAACTGACTGGATCAAGGTAGGCCAACTTCCCAAGAAACTATCTGATCTTGGGAGTCCCCTAATCTATCTACAAATCACCGGGAATGAACCACATAAGGCTCTTCTTGACTCAGGTTCTGGAGTCAATTTAATATCATGAGAAATGTATCAAGCCTTTAACCTACCCCAACATAAGAAGAGCAACATCCAACTGGAGCTGGTTGACTAGTCCATCACCATTCCCTTGGGATTGGTGGAGGACATCATTACCACTATGTGTGGGTGGTCATACCTAGTCAATTTCTTGGTGATTGAAGTTAACAACAACGAAGGGAACTTTCCAATTATAATGGGAAGGCCGTGGCTAAGTACAATAGATGCGTACCTATGGATCTGCAATCTTTCCTTGCAGATATCTAAGATAAACATTTATGGAAAGATCAAGAAGAAGAATGTTCCATGCATCACATACAGTGACTTAGAGGGTGATGACATGGAATAATTCTCAACATTTCTTCCATGTGATCGGTGTGCCCAAGAAAAAAAAATTCACAAGTGCCTGTATGTAGCAACCACACAAGTAGTAGACACCCCGTGGTTGATAGCTACTAGAAAGAGCAAACCAATATGCACTGAATGGACTGAGGAAACAACTCATGCTAACAACGAAGGCATAGACATATTGGAGTATGAGCATCACCAACTTCCACCCCTTAATTTGAGAACATCAGTGGGGAGAATTTGGGCACTTTTAAGAAATTCAAATAGACGTTCATTATTTTAGATCTCTCCCTTTCCATTTAGTCATGGGAGAGATGGCCACCTATGCTGATCATTGGAGGCCCTAAGTTCTTTTTAGTTTTTGTTTTACACGTTTTTGTTTTACAAGTTGTTGTTTTACACATTTTTTTTACACATATTTGTTTTACACATATTTGTTATACACGTTTTTGTCTTACACATTTTTGTCTTACACATTTTTGTTTTACAAATTTCTTTAACTTTTTTTTATTTTTGTTTTACAACATCGTTATACTTTTCCATTTTTTATGTGTGTTTGTGTGCGTGTCATCCATCCTGTAAGTTTCTCATCCAATAAGTGTTCTTCACAATGGTATGAACTGTTTTCTTATTGATTGATAATGTTTGGTTTTTACCTTAAAGTTATGATGTTGATACTAAGGTATGTTTTTTTTTGATATGGTAGGCAATGAGTTCACTTCATCCATTCATCCACCAAAGTCTATGGTTTCTCTTGGCTTGGAAATGTATAGTCCCTTTCTAATAAAAACTTTAACAAATCAGTGACTGGGTATCTGTCAAACTAAGAAAGGACTCAAGGCTTGAAAAGGGTGTGACTTCAAGGGAACTTGATGTATTTGTGTTGGCCATTCCCTTGGGTGCTTGGATGTTTCTTCTTGAGTTTTCTCACTGTTTTGAAATTACCCAATCATCGGGAAGCTGAGCCAATAAAAATAACAAATATTTGCATGGTGTGGTTCTCGCGCATAAAAACACAAAACACAAAAAGAGAAAAAAAAAGAGAGAACAAAAAAAAAGAGAAAAAAAAAAGAAAAGAGAGAGAGAGAGAAAAGAAAGTAAGAATTCAAAGCACACCCCTTAGCTGAAATAAACTTGGGCTACAAGCACTAGTTATGGAACTAAAACTGTTCCCTTTAACTAAGGCCCTTCTCGCTTCCCATTCTCTCCTCAATTGTTTCGTTGGAATGGTGGTGGCTCTTTGGAGATGCATTCTTGTTATTCACAAGGATGGTTTGGCCAAGTGTGTTGATGCGAAGTCATTGGATGTGGTTGGTTTGAGGCCGAAGTTGGAATGAGATTTGCCAAGTTACATTAATCATGAAACACACAAGGGGCTGTACACCACCTTGTTCTTGGGATTCCATTCCATTCTCTTCTTTCCATCCTTCTTTCCATTGTTCACCTCATTGCCGGTTGTATCATTAGTGTATATTTTGGTTGACACATTATTTTATTTTTGGTAAATTCTCATGGTTAAGACTTTAATTCTTGTTCCAAATGACATTCTCAGAGCCTACAAACTCTTTGAATGTGGGATTGTCAGGGCATTAAGGGCATGAGCCTGCTTTGGGGAGGACCCATTGACATTCCTCTTTGGTACCTCAGTTAATCTCTTTTCCCTAACATTTTTGCAATTAATTTTATTTTGTTCATTTCCATCTTGATGTCCATTTCATTGGTGTCCTAGTTATCTCTTTTATCCATCTTCTTGTTCTTATTCTTTCTCCATTCTATTGCTATTGGAGGTTCATGATTAGTCATGGGGGTATGAGGCCCAATTTTTTCGATTTTCTCCTAACCCCTACACCTTCGGTAATCACCAAATGTTATATCTCCCAATTCGTATCAGCCATACCAGAACTCAGCCAATGGACTTTTACTGAGGCAAGGTATCCATTACATGATAATTCATTTACCCTTGCTAACATAAGATTGTGTTGTGTGTGTAGATGGTAATCGTACAACAATGGAGTGGATCTGGAAAAAACACTTAGAATGGAGCGGTGCTAAAGCAACTATGCAAGGAGTAAGATCGATGATGCACTTACAGATGGACAATGAAAGGCACAATCTTGGTGTTGGCAGCAACAACACTTCTTTCTCTCTCTCTCTCTCTTTTTCAGTTGCCAAATGAGGCCTGATGTTAATGTAATAAGGTGTTTACCCTTGTTGTCATGAACACCAGTTTTGTTATGTCTTGTAATGATGATCCGTTCACATGGCATCCCATTAGTTTCCTTTGAGTCAATAATCCCATACCTTCCCAATATTATTGTAAGGAACTCAAGGATAAGTTTTCATTTAGTCATGGAGGTATGATCGGACGTGATATCGCATGGGCCGCGATATCGTGTATGTGATATCGTGGCCGTCGCAATATCGCACCCCTCACGATTTCACGTCTTCCCTTGTGATATCGCGTACACGATATCGCAGTGCACCATCATATCTATAAATAAGAGGCAACTCTCCCTTGTTTCATAATCCTAGGCTAGATAGTAGGGAAACTCTGGTAGATTGATCACTCTAGAGATAGAATATTTTCCATGTGCCCGCAGTAGGAGTCCCAAAGTGAATGGATCTTTATTTGAGCAAACATTATACCTGAAAACAAGTTTGTGTATGGCAATAAAGATGAGCTTTTTGGATAAACCTTGTAGTGCATGGAATAGGCTAATTAGGATTTTCTTTACTGTATTATCTATTATTTACTACTTTCCTTCTCAACTCTTCTCTCCTAGTTAAGTGCCTCAGTACGATCACTTCGAGCATGTGCATTATGCTTGGTAATCCCAGCAACGATTAGCATTTGGTAGCCAAGGTTGCATCAGTTCAGGTTGTGTATGGTAAGTGGGAACGGATGCTGAAACTAGGTTAAATTAGACTTAGTTCATTAGTTAGAGTTAGTAACTAGTCTCTCTACCCTTTACCTCATGAGCATAGGAGACAAAAACATAAAAATCTATAAAAATCATATACCTCAGACTTGCTTAACCATACGCCATGACAACTACACGTAAGTTTGGGAAGACAACAAATGATTAACCCTAAGTGTTCCATGGGGCATGTAGGCACTTAGTTTGCGGAGTTTGACCGGATCGCGCGTGCTATGCTTGTATTTGTATGGTTGAGTGTAGGGGTATCTCGCCACTCATCACCTACCAAAAGGGTAAGGCCAAAGATGCTATAGTAGAAGAGGTTGTGGAGTTAGAATTAGACGATGATTGTGGATGTGACATTTGCTAATATGAACATCTTAACAGATGTTGCCCTATTGTGTTACATGTATAGGAATCTAGAGTATACACTCTAAATCCTAAGATAGTAAGAAGACGAGCACCCAGAAGATTGCAATATCCTCAAGGTAATCCCAAGTAGTTCCACCAACAACAATAAGCTTACTATCCAAGTGGAGTTCCACCACAACCACATGAGTAGTATTATTAGTGGCAACACCCACAGTCATGTGGGATGCCATTGTTGAGGTAGCAGTACCCTTATAAGCAACCAGATTCATATAGGTACTATGTTTGGCAGTCCATGTCCTTGTGTGACTCTTCCAGTCATGCCTGATTGCAACATCACTACTACCCATCAAAATACTACAGAGCTCATTCTCCATTTCCCAGAGGTGAGTCCCCATTTCATCAATACCCTCCTCATCCTTCAACACATGTCCCTCTACCCTCAATCCAATTATTGCCTACTCCATCAATGCAGGGTGAAATTCCTACATAGCCACAACAATGAAATGATACCAAGGTTGTTAACTTATAACTAGCTCCTCAGCTAAGTGGTTTGAAATCCAGACCTCGAAAAAGATCATTCTTCTAAACTAATAGCCCTACAAAGTCCTCATCAACTAATGTAGCTAGTCGTCCTATGTCTCCTTCATCCTTTGCATTTATTCCCTTTGAGAACCCTTCAAACTAAATGCCTTCCAAGATTTGCATAGTCATGTTAGCCCATGTCGTATTTTATTGGATCAAGGCTAGCAATCTTCCTAGGAAAAGAGAAAATCCTGGAAGTCTTCTCATCTAGTTGTAGATTACTGGGAATGAGCTATGTAAGGGTCTTCTTGATTTAGGTTCTGGTGTTAATATGATTTCTCATAAAGTATACAAATCCTGACACTTGCCTCCTCTCAAGAAGAAGAATATTCATTTAGAATTAATAGATAAGTCCATCACTTTTTCCTTGGGATTGGTGGAGGATATTGTGGCTAGTATCTATGGGTGATTCTATCCTGTTGATTTGTTAGTGATCAAGGTTGACAAGTATAATTGGAACTTTCCAATCATTATGGGAAGGGCTTGGTTAAGCACTATTGATGTGCAAATGGGCATAAGAGATCTTTTCCCAAAAATTTCCAAGGAAAATGCTTTGGGAAAGATTGAGAAGAAGAAAGTTCCATGCATTGTGTATAGTAATACAAGGTGCAACTGTGTGTAGAAATTATCTATCAAAAGCACATCAATCAAAGTATGTAGATAGTGTGCAAATGAATCTAAAATCCAAATTTGTAGTTGCAACAAAATAGGAGGGTAGCTAGTGGCTGATAGCTAATCTTGAAAGCAGCATACTTTGCATGGAACCAACTGAGAGCTTAATTTGTGCCCATGTTGTAGACATGGATGAACTGGAGCAAGTTCATTGCCAACTCTCCAATGATAAACCTGATGAAACCTATTGGGGAGAGCCAGAAATCCTTAAAATTTTTAAATAGAAGCCCCTGGAGTTGAAAACTCTACTTGCCAACATGGAGTATACATTCCTGAAAAATGGTAAGCTAGTGATAATCAATGCTAATCTTGCACCTAACTAGAAAAAGATGCTATTGAATGTGGTTAACAAATGGCCAATTGCATTTGCTTGGTTATATCTTGAACTCATAAGGATTGATCCTCAAATATGCCAACATCACATCTATACTAATCCATCCATAAAGCTAAAAAGGTAGTTACAGTGGTGGCTAAACCCCAAATTAAAGCAGATTATTAAAGAGGAAATTGAATAACTCCTTAAGGAAGGGTTCATCTATCCAATTGTGGACAGTGAGTGGGTTAGCCCACTTGTGATTGTACCAAAGAGATATGGGAAGTGGCTGATCTATATTGACTTTAAGCTATTGAATAGGACAATGTTCAAAGATCATTTCCCATTACCATTTGTGGACTAGGTGATGGATACTATCTCTAGGAATCACTATTACAACTTTTTGGATGGTTATAGTGCCCATAACTAGATTGAAATTGCACTAAAGGATCACAAAAAAAACTACATTCACAAGTTCCTAGGGGACTTTTGCATATCAAAAGATGCCTTTTGGTCTTTGCAATGTCCCTAGAACTTTCCAATTCCTTGTCTTAAGTATGTTTTAGTAGTAGATTAGGAGCACGGTGGAAGTCTTCATGGATGACTTCTCCACCTATGATGCTACATTTGAGCAAGCCATGGATCACCTTGAGTAGGTACTTAAAATATGTATGGAGACCAATCTTTGGCTCAATTAGCAAAAGAGCCATCTAATGGTCTAGGAGGGAATTATGCTAGGACACAAAATTTTTTGAGTAGGGATTGAGGTGAACCCTAAAAAGATTAGGATCATCCATGGAATAACCCACCATCCAGAAACTATTAAATATGTTCAGTCATTCCTTGGACATACTAGCTACTATTGGTGATTCATAAAGAATTTCTCTAAGATTGCTAAACTATTGGTTGAGCTTACAAAGAAAGATTCTTTGTTCGTATGGACCAAGGAATGTGAAAAGGCATTCTAGCAACTTATGAAAAAGCTTGTAGAAACTCAAATTCTATGAGCACTTGACTGGTTCTATCCATTTTACATCATAACGGATGCATCAAACTATGCCTTGTGAGCTATGCTTACGTAGTTGGATGATTAGAAACATCCTTATTACATTCGTTGTGCAAGCTGAAGCATTGTGGGTACATAGCTTAACTACATCATAATGGAGAAAGAGCTGATGGCAATGGTGTATGCCTTGGAGAAGTTTAGGCACTATGTGCTTGGATACAAAGTGTTTGTACACACTAATCATAGTGCCATTCTTGAACAAGTCGATGGTGAACCCCCATGTCATATGGTGGCTTATGATCTTACAAGAATTTGATTTTACAATGGTAGATTGAAAGGGAACTGAGAATGTGGTCACTGATCACCTGTCTTAGTTATGATGGGAAAACAAAGAGAAGGAGGAGAGTCCACTCTTTGATCAATTTTTTGATGAACTCCTCTTTGTTGGTGTAATAAATGAATAATGGCTTATTGAACCAAACTGGTACGATAGCATCCTCACTTATCTTCTTACTTAGGAGATGTTAAAAGAGTTAGACCATTGAAAGAAACAATAGTTTCTTTATCAGGCCAAACACTTCATGAAAATTAATAAACATCTTTATAAGGTATGCACCGATGGCCTAGTTTGTTGATGTGTTCTTGATGTTGATTAGTTGTGTATTCTCTAAGATGCTCACGAGGGTCCTTGTGAAGGCCACTATGTAGGAAGATGCATGACCATTAAGATCTTGATGGCAGGGTATTATTGACCAACAATCCTTAGGGACATTCACAAATTCATCCACTCTTGTGAGTGTTGTCAATGAGGTGGTGGGATGATTGCTCAAATGGAGGGCCCTCAACAGTGGATTCAACTACAAGAATCCTTTGACATTTGAGGCATATACTTCATGTGTTTCATCACCCCCATGTCAAACAAAAAGGTGTACATAATAGTCGTTGTTAACTATTGTACAAAATGAATAGAAGCAGTAGCCATCATTGATTGTACATCTTTTACTGCTACTCAATTTGTACAACAGAATGTTGTAAAAAAGTTTGGAGTGCCATGTGCATTGCTTTTTGATAATAGTACTCATTTTATAGATGCTACTTTTCACAAGCTCATGCAACACTTGGGCATTGAACATAAACTAATAACACCCTACCACCTCCAAACCAATGGTCAAGTAGAAATTACCAATAGGGAGATAACAAAGATCTTAACAAGAATAATTAGCAAATATAGGAGAAACTAGATAACAAAACTTAATGATGCCCTTTGGGCCTATCACTCCACATGGAAGCTCCCTATAGGCTACTCTTCCTATGAGCTGGTGTATAGAAAACTTCTAACTCTTCTAATCCAATCTGAGCTTCGTATAGTTTTAACAACTTATGATCTTGATCTTGACCTTTGCCTAGTACAAAAAGAAATATTTCTCAACCTTAACATGCTAGATGAGAATTGAATGGTGGCCCTATTTTTAAATTAAGTGGATAAGGTATTCACCAAAAAATGCTATGATCTTAAGTTAAGGAAAGTTAAATTTTAACTTAGAGACAAGGTCCTCTACTGGATCCCCACACACTTAACTCAATGAATTAAGTTCCAAACATTGTGGGAAGGACCTTACATCATTTATAAAACCTTACCTTCTAGGGCTATGTTAATATTCAAACTTGAGAGCCTAAACAAAAAGCAATTGGTCAACACATAATAGGTTAAAACTTTCCATTAGCCCAAGCAAGCTAGTGGAAGCAACACCTCATCGAATGGATTAATCTCACTAAATTTTTTGGATCTCCTACTTTCAACTTAGTTGTGGGGGAGATGGTCATCTATGCTAATCATTAAAAGGGATCCTTAGTTTTTATACTTTTTTGTTTTATACTTTGTTATTCTTACACATTTTATTTTATAGTTTGTTATTTTTTCCCAATTTTTTTTACAACATTGTTAGGTTGTTTTGACTTGAATATTTTACAATTTATTTTATATTTTAATTTATTTTGATGTGAATTTTTCTTATTATTTTCTAATAAAAGTGCTTTATTTCCAACAGGACATAGTGATGCTATAGCTATTTGCTAATGGTGATTTGTACTTAATGTTTTTGACTGCTAATATCTAGTTTCTATTTTTGAATTTTGATGACTAATAACTAAGATAAAGTTTCTTTTTCATGGAATAGGTAGTTAGTTCACATCATTCATCCATCCACAAACTCTATGGTGTTCCATGTTTTGGGAATATAAGGTCTCTTTTTCATTAAGAAAACTCTAATGAGCTTGTGACCTTAGTAGTTTTCAAACTTGAGAAAGATTCAAAGGTTAAAAATGGTGGGACTTTAAGGGGACTCAATACTCTATGTGCCTTTCTACTTACTTGAGTGCATGAGTGTTTTCATGAATTCCTTTCCATTTTGTGTTGACCAATAACAAGAAGTTAATAATTCTTTGCATGGTATGGTTCTCATCCAAAAATCCATAAAAACATAAAATTAAAAAAAAATCAAGGGAATTCAAAGCACACCCCTTAGACAGAATAACAAGCTCCAAGAACTGGTTGTCGAACTAGAACGACATGTTACTCATGCTTAAAGGTCCCCTCTTAGTTCACTTTCTACTTCTCTTTTATTCTGTAATAAGGAATGGTGACTGATCTATGGGAGAATTCTTGTGTCTCGAGGGGGTGGTTTGGTCTTAGAGTGGTGATGCAAAGTCACTAAAAGTGATTGGTTTTAATCTAGACTAAGGATGAACTTTATCAGGTTATTTAACCATAAGATCCACAAGGGACTTTATGTGACCATGATTAGGAATTCCATTCCATCTTCTCTCTCATCCATTAATGCTTATTGTAATCTACCTCATTGTTGGTTTCCATGTTTTTATTCAATGTCTTAGTTTGATCTATTAAAATTCTTAGGTAGATTCTTCTAGGTTAGGTCCTTCACTTTTTGTAACCATTAATCAATTGTTGGGCCCACAGACTCCATATTTGAGGTTATGCATGGGCAAAAAGGACATGTGCCTACTATGGGGAAGACCCACTTACATATCTCTTAGGTGGGATAGTTAAGTTACTTATCCTTAGGCATTTCTACAATTAAATCTTTTGTGTGTCCCATTGGTTGCATCCAATTGTGTGCTCCTTAAGGCATTTTTCTCAAAAATTTCATTCTCTAATCAATTCTCCAGTTTTATGAACTTATACGCCTTTTTTTTTTAATGTTTTCATCATGTTAATAAATTTTCTAGATCTCTATGGATACCAATTTCATAAGAAAACTCTTTGTATTTTTCAAGATATTCAGGTGAAAATTTTGGTCATAGGTTCCATAGATGGGTACTCGTCAGTGGAGCCCATGCATAAACAAGACCTCATATATGGGAACATGTTGATGTAAGGGTCCACTCACCTATATATAGGCAGTCACACTTAGTGATTTTTACATTTCCTTCAAAATGAGGAGGGAGATATTTAATTTTTCAAAGCCCAAGACCTTCCAAGAGCCATATCTTCCTAATTGTTTGCCCAATTCACTTCATTCTTTGACCTTGTAGCTACCAAAGGTAAGTTCTTTGACATGGGGGCCACAAATCTTACATTATTGATGAAAAAATTATGAAAATTTCTAACTTCCACAAAGTTTAACAAAGAAATCAACATTAAAACATCAAATTATAAAAGTTAAATCCTTCCAACAAGCTTTGGTAACATTCTAAGTTGAAAATCATTAAAATAATAATAAAATAATCAATCTTCCATGGTCCAAACATAGCCTAAGTGTAACTACCCAATGAGATAAGATATTTAAATGTTATAAGTTACATAATGAATACTAATCCTTGGTTATGTTTTGACCATAGATGCAATTGAAAGGAAAGCATATGTGGGAAGGAGGACTATTATAACCAAGGGACAAATAATCACAAATAGGAAGGGGTCAAGAATAGCCCCATGAGCACGTAGATACACATGCCATGAGACCTCTTTTGGTGGAGCCTGAAGTGGAAGTTGTTCAACAAATTCCTAAAGAAGCTATTGCAACAGAACTATCTCACTAAGATGAGATGCTTGAACCCATACTGAACCTTGAGGTTACCTTGATGAAAGCTTGCCTCAGGCAAATTGCAATCAAAGAGATCTAGCAATCCATGCTCTAAGAGTTGAACTTTAGATCTTTTTTGGAGTTCACACCTTTAGAAGTTAAGACTCAATTGCAAAACTCTCCCATGTGGCCCATAATCACTTCTAGCAAGGAGTGGTACATGGAAGAGACATACTTGTTTTAGAATAATCATCAAGTTGGTTTAATGGTCAAGATCAAGGATATTTCAATGTCCTACTAAGTGAAAGCCATTGCGAAGGCCCTTGGGTTACCAAAAACTGAGGCATGCCTTGCTCAAATCCCCATGCAGGTATATCTTAGCATGAAGAAGAAACAAATGTAGTTGTATTATGGAATTAATTGTCAGAAGTTTGGCATGCTCACTATGATGGAATGTGCATATTTCAAGATTGTAGCCTTTCACTTCAATCGAACAAGTAGGCCAAGCAAGATCACAACCTTCTCCACTTATGCATGTACCACTCTAAGCAATAGATTCCTAGTCAACCTTCCATAGCTTATTTATCTTCAGATAGAGAAGTGGTTTAAGGAAAATGAATGTGGAAGGAAGACACTTCCCTTTCCATGCCTCATCCAAAAATTATGAAAGAGAGGTGGCATAACATGCTTTTGATGTGCTTTATCCACTTCTTAGGCAGAGATGATGAAGGATAAAGTGCTTGCCAAAATCACCCAAGAAGAGGAGAAACAACCACCGCCTCCACCACCCACTCAAAAAACAACATCAATGTCATGTGCTACCCATAAGCACATGTGTGAGATTTGTGAGCATCTCATGTGAGAGTAGGAGCAACAAGTAGGAATGAGTAGTGGTGATCCATCTGTGTATTACCCAGTAGTGTATCACCTTAAGGAAGTGGCTTGAATAATTAACCAGATGGAAGGAGGTGGACTAATTTTCTTAGCCCAAAGAACATAGCTACCTATGAGATCAAATCTTGATGTTTGAGAGATAATGTATCTCTCTCTCAGTAGTAGTAATTTCTAGAAATCTTTAGGAATGTTGCTACTTTTTTGGTACATCTAGAGGAGAGTGAGGGAAAAACTATCTTAGTGATGGAGCATCATGGGTAGGAGATAGTAGTAGAGATGGTTTTTTATAGAATTTCTGAGGCATTAAAAGAACCTACAACATTTGTACTAGATGTTTTTGCACTCAAAGACATGTAGACATCTACAAGAATAGTTAGTGACAAATTGAGTGCAAGCCAACATGAGAAGTTGCTGGAGTAACTGGTGGGAACTAGGCAACTAATTTTGGATGTTTTTGACCTTCCAGATAATATCATTGCTACCTAGTCACAACTACTTAAGGTAAAGGAAAGGTTTCTCACATTTGATGGGCCACTTAAAATGGCTAGAATTGAAAACCAATGCTTTTTCGTGGAGGTTGTTGAACTTAGAGCCTACCTCAATGATCCCATGATACTTAGCTAAGCAACTATAAGAGATGAAGCTTTCCAATAGCTTTAGTAAAAACTTAGAGAGGCTAAGTTCACAAAGGAGTTGATAGTATTTGATTAGTGCTTAGTAGATGTAGTGACCTACAACATGCGAAAAGACTTGAATTGAACTTTCTAGGAGAACAAGCACCTAACCATAGAAAACCACCACTTGCGCAATGTTGATGCATAAAAACAATGGCAAGATTTTATCCATCAATAGTAGGAGTAGCTAGCTAGAGTGAACAATGAATTGAGGAGATTAGTAGCCAAAAATAGAAATCTCTTCATGGAGGAAGTCCAAGCACTTCACTAAAAATATACAATAGAGATAACAACCTGGAAGAATGAGACTCTCTAATTTGAGAGAGTAAAAAATCACTACAAAGATAAGGTCGGTATAGAAAGAAATCAATGAAAAAAACATCTAAATGGTGAAGGTAAAAGTTAATGAGGCCTTCCAATAGCTCAAGGAAGAAGGTGATGTTTGGTAGCCTATCTTTGATGGGCTTAATGACTATAACAAAGTGGAGATCTACATGAAGGAGTTACATATCGAGGAGATGATGAAGTACATGAAGCTTACTAATCTTTGTTATGCAAACTTGGTGATTTTGATTGGTAGATAGCTATGGTAAGAGTTGGAGAAATAAGTGGCTAGCCTATACTTATTGTACAAGGAAAAGTTTAAGATCCATAAGTAGACCAAGCAAAAGCTTGAGATTACCAACACCGAACTTGATGTTTTTAAGATAAGATTCACTAATCAATGAGCAACTACTAAGAATCTAGCCAATAGAATGAATGACTACCAAGAGCTACAAAATGTAGTTAAGGAATTCGATGTTGAATGCAAACTTTTCATTGCCTAGTTTATCAATGTTAAGGAGGTGTTACAAGCAATGCCTTGTCCTTGGGATGTTCCCACTCTAGTCCACATTTGAGATGCCATGTGGCCTATGAATGATCCTAGGGGAAAGAAGGAGAAGATGAAGGCACTATTGGATGCCTTTCAGCTTTCACTAGAAGTTGCTATTTCTACAAGACAACCATAACCACCTCAACCATTGCATGTGCCCAAAGTAGGAGAAGGTCCTTTAGAATCACAGGAGCCTCTAATGCCTAGGACAATTCAATTTTCTCCAACATCTTCACATAGTTTGAGAATTTGTGTTTGTTAATTTTGTCATGGTGTTAAATTTTGTTGTCATGAACACCAAAATTTTTGTAATCAATGTAAATTGTACACTCGGGCACTTAGTTTTTGTTGTTTTTTTTTGTGTGTGTCAATAATCCCATACCTTCCAAAATTTTGTAAAGAACTCAAGGACGAATTTTCATTTAGTCGTGGCGGTATGATGAGGCATCATGGTTGGTCATGTTAATGAGATGTCATTAATGTGACCCCATCGATGTCATCCTATTGATGTGGGGCTTGACTTGTTGATGTGTACCCATCAATGGGGCCCCATGTTTTTGCTTATAATTGTGCACCTTTAGCTACATTTATGGCATTAGATTTCATAGTTGTAGTAAAGCACTTGCAGTTTTTCTTTTTGAGAGTTAGAATATTTTCTAAGTGACCATAGTAGGAGTTAAATAGTGTACAAATATTTATTTGAGCATTGTTGTACCCAAGCACTGTAGTATGTGTAGCAATAAAGATGGGCTTTTTGATAAACCTTGTAGCACTTTAAAATAGATTAATTATTTCATTCAAGAATTTAATATTTTAAGAAATTTCCTTTAATGTTTTAAGTAATTATGTAATTAATTAAGCTAAATTAAGATAGATTAAAAGAGATTAATTAAACACATAAGTACAACCACTTTGATCATATGTGTAAGAGTTGGTAATCCAAGTAATGCTTAACGTTTGGTAACCCAATAGTATTAAACATGTTCAGGATGTATACAAAAAGTGGGAATAAATGCTTATGTTAGGATTAGTTAAGGGTTAGCTAGTTAGATTAAATTAGCAATAGAATTATTTTATTCATTGTACTGTCTGAAATCGTCGGTGCTGGGCTGGAATGTTATGGGCATCGAAAGATTCACAGACAAGCATAGCCGACCCTACCTCCGCTTGAGGGCAAGTTGGAAACAGATGAAGGTAGAGTGCCTTGGATGGTCCGCACGTGGATCAAACAAAGACTTCCCCAACGTTTGCCGCTACAACATGTTGGGTTATACGTAAACTGCAACTAAATGTAAACTAGTACGAAATGTACAGAAAATGTAAACGTGTGTAAACATAGAAAATGATGTAAACTGTACCGAAAGTTGGCTAAATGTATCAAATGTATTGAAAAAGAATGTGTACAAAGCACCGGTCTATATGCAGTTGTGGATCTACACAAGGCAGACGTATAGCCCTGGTTGATGAGGATGGATGATGAAAACTGCTAGGAATTTCTGCAGGCACAGTGTGAATGCTGTATGCTCAGCGTGCAGGATGTATGCCCAGCATGTGAGATCTGTGCTCCGATTTCTTGAGTGTCCCACGATTCCAAATTTTTTTGTCTCCCTTTGTGTCCGAATTGATTCCCCCTGATCTAGTGAAAAATTGAGGTTTTTATGAGATTTTGGGTGTTAGATTTGGATTTGGAGTGTTATGAATGGCTATTGGTGAGAACATTTCAGGTCGGATGACATGTGGCTGCTTTGCCCAAGTGCAGAGAATATTACAATTATACAGCATGCTACATGCCAACATGCTGCATGCCAGCGTACTGCATGCCAGAGTCCTACATGCCAGTGTGCTACATGCTAGCATGCTACATGCCAGAGTGTTGCATACCAACGTGCTGCATGCTAGGCATATGAACCTAGCATACAGACTTGACCTTAGTGTACAAACTTAGCATCAACCTCAGTGTACACCAAAATGTACCCAGCATACACACATGAAATGCTTCATTTTAAGGTCAAAACTTGATTTTTAGGTGCCTGTGAGCTACTAGGGACCTTGGGGAAGGTCCTAGGGGTCCAGATGCTTAATTCTAGCATGTTTTGACTCATTTTTAGGAACCATAAGTTGCTGCACACTGGCTGCATGCTAGGTGTGTACATTGGGCATGCAAGAATGAAAGACCATCATTTAGAGCCCAAAATTTGATTTTCAAGTGCCTGAGAGCTGTTGGGGACCTTGGGGAAGGTCCTAGGGGGTCTAGATACTCAATTCTGGCATGTTTTGACTCATTTTTGGGGTCCAAAAGTTGCTACACGTTGGGCGTGCAGGAATGAAAGACCATCATTTGGAGCCCAAAATTTGATTTTTAGGTGCCTAAGAGCTACTGGGGACCTTGGTGAAGGTTTTGGGGGGTCCAGACGCTCAATTCTGGCATGTTTTATCTCATTTTTGGGGTCCAAAAGTTGCTGCACGCTGGCTGCATGCTGAGCTGCACGCTGGGCATGCAGGTCTATGTGCAAGAAGTATACTTAGTCAAAGCTAAGTGTTTTGAGTTTGAAACTTGTAGTTCTTATTGCTAGATGTTGGTGTAGTCTCCAATGGATCTCAAGGAACTTTTAATTTCTTGATTCGACTCTGTTTGATGCTATTTTTGAGGCTTTCAAGCTTGGTCATGCTGAGGACCAACATGACTTAGCTCAATTTCTGTCTACAAGTGTTAGCCAAAAATTTTGTGGTGTTTCATTGGCCCCTCTTTGTTGATGTTTAGAGGAATTGACCTGAGAGGCATTGACAAAGAAGTACAAAACACCACAAGAAAACTGGGAGCAAGCATTGTCTTTTGGCACTTGGCCAGATGTCATCGCATTGTGTTCAGAAGTACCTGGGATTGGGAAATGAAGTTTTAAGATGATGTCAAGGGAAGATGTTTGTAACAATGGAATTAGGACTTGATCAAGGGATTGTGCTGGTGTGGGAGAGGAGTGTTTATCTTGTGCAAACAAGTCATGTTGTTCCTTGTTGATAGATAGTGTTTGGTAGACTTGGAACCACGGCATGAGGTGTGCGTCCTTTCGAGGAACAAGACTCTTGTATCAAGTTTAAGAGAACTTGTTGTCCAACAGCCAAAGCCATGCAATGAGGTGTAACATGATAGTTTGAGATGTGAGCACTTCTTTCCAAGACAACTGTCGCCCCGCCTGGGGCTTGTATGGGAAGTGCCAAGGGTCTTGTGGTTAATTTTGCTCTTCGCTCTTTGCTCTTTTCTTTTTCTTTTGGTTTTTTCTCTTTTTTTTGTTTTGTCTCTTTTTTTTTACTTTTTTTTTGGTTTCTTTTTTTTTTTGGAAAGAGCTTTCTTTCAATTTTGCACTCATGCTCATGTGCCATGTTGTGTGTGGAAACTGCTTGAGAGTGTCGTAGCATGCAACAATGTTCTCAAAGTTTTGGGGTGTACTGGGTGTATCTGGGGATTGTAACCGGGTAGGAAGGGGAATGAGAGTGTTGGGGAAGTGGAGAATGTATTGGAAACTGGGAATGTACTTTTGAACAGATTGATTAACTCAGGTGTGTGCATCAGAAACAATGTGGCACCTTGTGATCATGATGAAGTGTATCCGTGTACGAGCACCACTGGGTGTCATCCTGCAAACACAACTCCAAGAAGACAAGAAAACCA
The DNA here is from genome assembly GCA_015680685.1 of Gnetum montanum. NCBI lineage: Eukaryota > Viridiplantae > Streptophyta > Gnetopsida > Gnetales > Gnetaceae > Gnetum > Gnetum montanum. Next base: position 183,574 of record MNCI01001848.1, read on the forward strand.
CAAGTGAATGAGTTAGTGAACACTTTAGACACGAATGTGGCCGATGCAAATGTAGGCACCATGTGAAATGTAAGGCAAGCAAAATAAGTAGCAATAGTGTTGTCAGAGCTGATGTGCTGAATGATGCGGTAGGCGTTGATGAAGAAATGTCATGAGTTACAGTAGCAGATGAATGTGCGAGAGATGATCTTGCCAGTTTATAGTCTTAGTGGACTGTCGTGGGTTAGTTTTATGTCATAACCCATTGGACATTGCTAGTTTAGCATCGTAGCAGATGATACATTGCTAGTTTATAGTCTTGGCGGACTGTGGAGAGACAAACTAGTTTATAGTCTTAGCAAAATTTGGCGAATAAAACTGTGGTAGTTTAATGTCGTACCAGACGGGTGCTAATTTATTGTCATTACGGATGCACTGTGGTGTCAGTTTATCATCATGACGCCAGGACAAGTGATGGTTGCATGCGTGTGCACCTGTATGATCTTGTAAACAAAAGCAACTAGAGAAAACAATTTTAAATAGCAACTACAGAAAACATGAATTGAAATGCATCCATAAATAGAAAATAATGTGAAACAGTGGTAGTTTAAGGCCTTTTCGGGCCAAGAGAAAATGTGTAAGCTAGTATAATACAAATGATTGTGACATATACACCGTGAAAGAATGTAAAGAGTGTGCGGAGATCCAGCTTATTTTTGGCTACAGGGGTGCTTTGATCGTGTGGTTGTCTCCTAACTGGATGTGGTTTTGGAAGAATTTTAGGCTTAGGCTTTGCTGGGAGGCTTATGGTTTTTGCCACTCGTTTGGGCATTTTAGCTCTAAATACTGTGTTGGTTGCCACTTGTCCAGGAATTTTAGCTCTAGGTGTTGCATTTGTTGCCATGTGTGTTGCTTCAAGAGGCTCCTCTTTCAAGACCTGTAACATGTCTATGTTGTGGTCAACTAGAAAGGGAGTGTTGTCGCCATGTATAATGACTTGTCCACCTTTGTACAGAAGGTGGATTTCTTGATGTATCGGTGAGGAAATGGCTCGTTGTTGTGCTAGCCAAGTTCTGCCAAGGAACATGTTGAAACTGGGCATCTCTTCTATGACAGTGAACTTTGTGCTGGTGGGGAATTATTCACTTGCCATGAAGGCTAGGTTAATCGTGCCCTTAACTGTGACAAGTGATCCATTGAAGGATTTTAAGCATGTGGTTTCTATTGGCATGATCTCATCTACCATGCCTAGTTTGTTGATGATGGAGTATAGAACTACATTTGTCGCCGCACCATCATCAAGTGCACTCTACGAATGGTACATTGCCCAACTCGTACACTAATCAACAATGGAGCCGTTGTGACCTCCCCTCATTCAAGGTTAACTTTAATTGCATCATCGTAGAAGGCTAAGGTGTTTGGACCCAGTCCTTGTGGTGTGTGTTGTGAAATCATCGCACAGATGGATTCCATGTTAACATGGATGTCCTCTGTAATAGGAATGGATGCTAATGTTTACGCTAAGGCTTCATGATGAGCCGATGATGTCATGACTAGGTCGTACAAGCTCATGGTTGTGTTCTTTTATTTGAGCGTTTGTTTCACCTAGGCTAGTGTAGCTACAAAGTTCGTGTTGTTTGCCATCGTGTTGGTTGCCTCTGTATGGGTCAAGGGCTTGGGCTTGGTTTGTTTGGGATTAGGGGCATGACCCCCAGTGTTCAATTGTTGTATACTAGGTGTGTCCTTTGTTTGGGCTATGGGTGTTATTTATTGTTCATTCATCCCCTTCTGTTGCCATTTGGTTTGCTTACCTGTGTTGCCTACATTTGGGCTATGGGTAGGTGAGGGGCCATAGTGTGGTGGCACCTTTATGACAAATGGTGGTTTAGGAGTTGTTGTTGTTGTTTGACTAGCTTATTATGACACCTTGATAATGAAAGGTTTCTTTGTTATTGTCGTTGGTGCATCATGCCAGTTTAACGTCTTAGCGGACGACTGTGGTGGTACTTTCACCACAAAGGATGTCGTTGGTGCTTGAGATTGTGTTGAATCTTGCCAGTTTAACGTCTTAGTGAACGTGTGAGGTGATGGTACCTTGACCATGAAAGGTGTCGTTGGTGCTCTAGGTGGCACCTTGATGATGATGGGAGGCCCCTTGCTCGTGGAGGCGGAGGGGATTGTTGTCTTTTTGAAAGACACATGGATCACAAAAGGTTGGCTCATAAGTTTAGGCTTACTATCTATGCTAATGGAGTTTATGACATAGGAGGCATTGTCTATGCTGTGTTGATTTAGGTTGTTGACGTTGAGTTGGCCTTGCTCTATCATTGCTTGTAGATCATCCTGTAACACATAGTAGGTGTCAGTGTTATGACCAGACATCTGGTGGTAGTGATAGAATTGGTCCAACTTGAAATGTCGTGGGACCGGGGGCTCGTTTGGTGCTACTAAGGTGGGGTTCCTTAGTAGCTTGCAGTACCTATCATGTCGACGGCAAGCGTTCTCCACTACGTGTTTGTATTGGATTTGCCCAGCTTTAAGGAGTTGCTCTAGTAGTTCAGAAGGTTGCACAGGTATTGATGTGTACTTAGAGCGATCCTTGCATTGAAAGTTGGTCCTTGGGGTGGCTCCTGTTGTTGTAGGTGGGTTGGTACTAGTGTTTGTTGTTTTTGTGCTTGTGGCTAGAGTTTCCGTTGTTGTTTGTCATTTGGCAACGTGTTGGTTCTTGTAAGCCACATAGGTAGGATCATTACTAGCTTGTGCAGCTTGTTCAATGTTCTTGATCTGTGTGAAGGCTTGGCTCAACATTTGAGTGCTTAGGTAGTACAATTTTGACTTAACAAAGTCATTCACAGCTCCCTTCAGAATTGTAAGCAAATACATTTCAGGGATGGGCTCATGAAGTTCATTAAGGGTTGCACTCCATCATTGGATGAACTTCTACATAGGCTCAAGTGGTACTTGTTTCACCTGTATCACGGTGTCTAGTGTTACTTTAGGTTTTAGGTTATATTTAAACCTAGTAACAAATTGGTGTAGCAGATCTTCCAAAGAGGATATGGAGTTATGAGGTAAGGCTTGGTACCAGTCTAAGGCTACACCCACTAAGGACATAGCAAACACATGCAAGATTGCATGGGGCCAAGCGTGAAGCAATAGAGTTTCTGATTGAAACGTGACTACGTGAGCATTTGGGTCTCCCTTCCCATTATACTTGGTTAACTGTGGGAGTGTGATTCCCTTGGGTAAAGCTAATGGTGGCACTGAAGAGCTAATTGGATCATCTTGGTAGAAGTCTAGTACTTTAACTGCTTCGGTGTTGGTGGCTTTGAGGTGCTTTAACTCATCAGCTAACATTCGCATCCATTGTTTTGCTTTTGCCCACTCTTGAATGGTAGGCAAATTAGTTGGTTGGGGAGATTGTGTCATCAATTGCTGTTGTGGAGCAACGTTTGGAGTTGGGATTGTAGGGTGTGATGTGCGAAAGTAAGTGGGTTGTTGAACAAGGGGTGTGGTTCCTTGTCTAGCCACTAACTGTGGGGCGATACCCTGAATGTGTGGAGCTGATGTAACAAAAGTGGCCCCATGCATTTGCATTGGCGGCATGTACTGGGTGGATGTGGATGTGGGTAGTCCATGTCGGGACACCGGTGCTTGTGTGCTCGTTAACACTTAGTGAGGGGCCATCTGTCCCACGTGAGGGTGGAATGATGGGTTCACATAGGCATGGGGGCTGAGGGTGTGGTATGAATCCTCAGGTTCAGATTGTGCCTCAAAGTCATCTACATCATGTTGGTTTTGGGGCTCCTCAATGGGTTGCCTTGAGTTTTGGCTCCTTGCCAAAAGGAGCTAAGACATGAGTTGGTGGTGAGGCTTAAAAAGGGGGATGATGTCATATACAGAGGGGATGAATTCATGACCTCCCATGTATATGCGCTCAAAGTTTTGTTTTGCCTCCTATTCTATGGTGTCAAGAGGAAGGTTGGCCTGAATCTTCACATAGATAAAGTTGTATTGTTCTTGTGTGAGGATTACAAAGGTGCATGCGTTAGAGGTCTGAGATGACCTCATGGTGATGTGTGATGGGGTAGCATACAGGTTGACTAACAAGTGTCGAGTGTGTTTCGGGCTAAGTGTGCAATGTGACTAGACTGCAACGTGTGCAACATGACTAACTGTCCATGAAAATTATCAGCATGTGAAAGCTAAGTATAAAGCTCTCCTAAGTGTCCAGCATGTGAACACTAAAAATGTTTCTAAGTGTCCAGCGTGTGAATACTAAAAATTTTTCTAAGTATCCAGTGTGTGAACACTGAAAATTTTTCTAAGTGTCCAGAGTGTGAACACTGAAAATTTTTCTAAGTGTCTAGCATGTAAACGCTGAAAATTTTTCTAAGTGTTGTCAACGTGTACAGCATAAATAGGAGAAAAATTTTCTAAGTGTTGGAAAAGCGTGTATAGTGTAAACGGGTGAAAATTTGGCTAAGTATAAAATTATCAATAGCGTACTCAGCGTATAACCCTGTATTCTCAACGTGTGAGGGTTATACACAGCGTGTGAACTAGGTTCACAGTGTACAGATTACTCTCACAGTGTACAGGAACTATTGTCAGTGTACAGGCACTGTTGTCAACATACAAAAACTAGTCACAGCGCGTGAACTGGGTTCACAGCATACAAAATACTACAACATGTAGATCTAGTTGAAGAGGGTGTAGATCCAAATGAGGAAAACTCAAATATAGAGCTAATGAAGGTAGATCTGATGGAACCGAGAGTAGATCCGAGATCGTGTGGAGTAGATCTACAAGGTGGTGTAGCAGATTTGACAAGATCAGGCCTGGATCGAAGTAGATCTAAGAAATGATGAAGAAGGTCCCTCCTTCTAGCGCCAAAAACTGTACTGTCTGAAATCGTTGGTGTTGGGCTGGAATGTTATGGGCATCGAAAGATTCATAGACAAGCATAGCCAAACCTGCCTCCGCTTAAGGGCAAGCTGGAAACAGACGAAGGTATAGTGCCTTGGATGGTCTGCATGTGAATCAAACAAGGACTTCCCCAACGTTTGCCGCTACAACACGTTGGGTTATATGTAAACTACAACTAAATGTAAACTAGTATGAAACGTATAGAAAATGTAAACATGCGTAAACATAGAAAATGATGTAAACTGTAACGAAATTTGGCTAAATGTATCAAATGTATTGAAAAAGAATGTGTACAAAGCACCGGTCTATATGCAGTTGTGGATCTACATAAGGTGGACATATAGCCCAGGTTGATAAGGATGGATGATGACAACTGCTGGAAATTTCTGTAGGCATAGCGTGAATGCTATATGCTCAGCGTGTAGGATGTATGCCCAGCGTGTGAGATCTATGCTTCAATTTCTTGAGTGTCCCATGATTCCAATTTTTTTGTCTCCCTTTTTGTCTGAATTTCTTCCCCCATGATCTAGTGAAAAATCAGGGTTTTTATGAGATCTTGGGCGTTAGATTCAGATCTGGAGTGGTATGAATGGTTGTTGGTGAGAACATTTTAGGTCGGATGACATGTGGCTACTTTGCCCAAGTGTAGAGAATATTACAATTGTACAGCATGTTGCATGCTAGAGTCTTGCATGCCAGCATGCTGCATGCTGGACATATGAACCTAGCGTACAGACTTGACCTCAGCGTACAGACTCAGCATCAACCTCAGCATACACCAAAATGTACCCGGTATACACACATCAAAATGCTTCATTTTAAGGTCAAAACTTGATTTTCAAGTGCTTGTGAGCTACTGGGGACCTTGGGGAAGGTCCTTGGGGGTCTAGATGCTCAATTCTAGCATGTTTTGATTCATTTTTGGGACCCCAAAAGTTGTTGCATGCTGGCTGCACGTTGGGTGTGTACGCTGGGCGTGCAGGAATGAAAGACCATCATTTGGAGCCCAAAATTTGGTTTTCAAGTGCTTGAGAGCTACTGGGGACCTTGGGGAAGGTCCTAGGGGGTCCAGACACTCAATTCTGGCATGTTTTGACTCATTTTTGGGGTCCAAAAGTTGCTACATGCTGGCTGCACGCTGGGCGTGTAGGAATGAAAGACCATCATTTGGAGCCCAAAATTTGATTTTTAGGTGCCTGAGAGCTACTGGGGACCTTGGTGAAGGTTTTGGAGGTCCAAACACTCAATTCTGGCATGTTTTGACTCATTTTTGGGGTCCAAAAGTTGTTGCACGCTGGCTGCATGCTGAGCTGCATGCTGAGCTGCACGCGGGCTGCACGTTGAGCTGCACGCTGGGCGTGCAGGTCTATGTGCAAGAAGTATACTTAGTCAAGGCTAAGTGTTTTGAGTTTGAAACTTGCAGTTCTTGTTGCCAGATGTTGGTGTTGTCTCTAATGGATCTCAGGGAACTTTTACTTGCTTGATTTGACTCCATTTGATGTTGTTTTTGAGGCTTTCAAGCTTGGTCATGCTGAGGACCAACATGACTTAGCTCAATTTCTGTCTACAAGTGTTAGCCAAAAATTTTGTGGTGTTTCATTCATCATTCTTTATTCTTAGACAACTTAGAACATCAAACACAAAAATGATAAAAATCATATGCCTTAGTTATACTTAACCATACCCTTGTACTCACAAGTGTAACTAGGAAGACAACAATTACAACAATTAGTTTCACCTCCCAGAACCAATGTACTTAGAAGACTATAAGTTTGCAAAATTTGACCACATCATGCGTGAATGCTTAGTGATTTGTATTGTTGGGCATAGGGTCTACTTGCTGCTCATCAAGTACTCCTTTGCTTTTGTACTCTAGATTTCTATTTTTAATATATATATATATATTGGATCCAACATTCTCCACAATAATAGTGCTTGATGTTGTGGACATGTGGAGTTGATGCATAGCTAAATCTCCAAAAGCTAAATAAGTAGGTCCTTCTCTTATTAGTCTCTTGGATAAAATGCCCTTGCTTAACTATTTTACAGGGTATTCATGAATACTTAGATAATCAAATATTGATCAAGTCCATGTTCTAGTAGTTACATAACTATTGTCACTAGGATCTTGCACTTTATTACACAAAAACATTAGTTGCAAAATGAAGCATAGTGGCAAGTTTTCTTACCATATTTGTAATAGGTTCCTCATGTTAGGTGTGGTTAAAATGGCCATCATACCTGTCCATCCAAGTTTCAAACCAAATTCATACCATTACTAGTGACATTGTGTTATGTCATACAAGGCCAATCACCATGCGACAAACCATAATCATATGAAAATACCATCACTCAACAAATGAAAATTAGGAAATATGCATTAAGTGCATAGCATAATTAAGTAATTAGAAACATTGTGAGGTATGGATCTTGGCCATTGGTTAGAGGGATGCCTTTAAGCATAGATCACATGTCTTTCTAGTGGTACTCCAAATATGATTTTTCATATGTTAATTAATTAATTATGTATTTAGTTTCTTATTCTTACTAGAGGACTATCTTCAAGCATGGGTTAGATCTCTTTCCAGTGTCATGGCAAGGTAACAACTTTTATAGAGTAGATATTTCCCAAATTATTAGAACATGAGTGATAGTTTATCCAAATGGAGTGGTAGGACTCATAGAGAAAGTCTAAAGAATCAATAAATTGACTTGATGTTAGACCCATTTCAAATCCCTATTGGTCCTTTTCCCTTTTGTTATTAAGGCATAATAATCATGGGATCATTTTTAATTTTTTTGTTATAAGAATCATATTTTTCTCATGTAAGGACTATTTATTTATAAAGATGGAGAGATGAATGATGTGATATCTCTATTTTCACACAATTATTCATATGATTCCATAATATTACATGACATAATGCAAATAACAAAGTTGGATTTTACACACAAGATATAACTTATTAAAGAAAATTTTAAAATAATTTATAGAAATTCAAAAGTTATAGAAGAAATTAGAAAATATGAAGAAATCAAAAATATATGAAGAATTATAAAATGAAAAATAACAATAAAATATTTAAGAAATTATAGAATTAAAAAAAATTATAAAACAAAAGTGCATAAAAATGATACTTAGCTTAGTTCAAATGACAAACCTCCTCTAATGATTGAGTTTTAAGGAGAAGATGCAAAAGATGGACTTTGGAATAGCATTATTAGAGGTATTAAAGGCATTATTCCTACAAGGCTCATGGAATGACGTTATTTATTGGATGTTGACAAGAATAGACCTTTGTGGATTTGAAGTATGGTAAATCTATAAGATATAAGAACTATAGACTACATCAATTATGTAAGGTCTTTTCTAAAGTATTTGAAATTTAGTACTTTGATGTATGTGATCTAGTTTATAATAAAGGAGTTTATCTCTTGGTTGAAGATCCAAGCATTTAAATTTTAGGTCATGTCTCATCTTGTTGTAAACTTTATGAACTTCATTATGCATAAGGACTATAATTCTATTTTTACTTACCATATTTAGATTCTTCAATGTCACTTGTATTAAGGTAAGATACTAAGTTCAAGTCACAAGTGATGTTAAGTATACAAAGTTTAGTTTGGATAAGTAATTTAGGTAATTTTCCCTACATTAGCTCATACTAGATGTAACCAATAGGAAGTTTCCATGTTGATTTATAACCTTATAAAGAATCATTAAGTTTGGTGCCTCTATTTCTTCTATATTAACTAACTTTGCATGTTAGTATTCTATTTATTTCTTGGTTAGTGGCTTTAGCTTATCTATTTACTTGGGGGTGATATGGTATTGTTTACTTATGTTCTACCTATAAGTGTTGTGTTAACTTCTTGAAAGCTAGCCTAGTGAAATGAGTTTCATTGTTAGATATAAGTGCACAAGGCACTTCAAATCTATTTATCATGTCCTACTAAAATAGTTTAACAATAGTTGTTGCAACGTAATCAGTTATCCTAGTTTCTTTGACCTACTTTGTACAATAATTCAAGACCATGATAATGTATGATTTATCATTCAAAAAATAGGTGATGAACCCATGGAATCAATCTATTATAGATCAAAAGACTCTAGTAGTTATATCCATTATTATGGTCCTACAAATTGTTTTGATACCCTACCATCTCTTTGAGAATTCTTATAGGACTTAGCAAATTGATGTACATCATGGAAGAGAGTTAGCTAGAAGAATTTGATGATGATCACTTTCATAGCAATTCACTCTTCCAAATAATGACCACCACATGTTCCTTCATGAACATCTTAAAGAACTCTCAACTAGTTCTTATTAGACACATACCATCGCACTAGCACATTAGCATAGATTTTGTAGAGATTTTCATCTATTTCCATGAAGTATTTAGCCTAGTGTAGGAATTGTTAGGTCTTAAACTTATTTCATTTAAAAGGAATCTTGTACTTCTTCAAGTACATAAGATCTTTAATATACCATGAAGTATTCATTATTCAAGATACTTTAGTAGCCTTTACAAATAAAGGCTAATCAAGGAATTCATTTGATAAGGTCTTTTTATTAAGCATATTAATTCTCTTTAATCTAGATAGATGGTATACAATAATATTTTTAGATTTTTTCTTATTTATCATTGCAATGTTAAATTCTAGTAGTATCATAAGTCACCTAATGATTCAAGGGCTCACCATTAGTTTATTCATGAGGAACTAGATTGCATTATGATTTGTGTTCATAAAGATAGGATATTCAAGACCATAGTGCCTAAACTTCTCAAGAGCATATACCACCACCATCAATTTATTCTTTTTTTGTGATGTAATTTAACTATGTACTAGTGATACTTCTATGCATATAATGGATGTAATATGGATACTTTCAACCATCCATTTGCATGAGCATAGCCCCTAATGCATAATTGGATACATCCACCATAATGTGAAATGGTTTGGACTAGTCAAGTGCTTACAAAATTGGAGTCTCCACAAGCTTCTATTTGAGAAGCTCAAATGTCTTCTCACAATCTTTTGTCTAGTTAAAGGGTGCATTCTTTTTTATAAGCTATACCAATGATTTGATAATCTTAAAAAATATTTCAATGAAGTGCCAATAATACCCTATATGTTCAATTAATGACCTCCCATTCTTCACTGTTTGAGGTCTCTATGTATTTTCTTGGATGACCTTGATCTTCTTGAAGTTAACCTCAATGTTTTTTTTTTCTAAAATTCTATGCCCTAAGACTATGCCTTCCTATATCACAAGGTGGCTCCTCTACTAGTTTAGATTTAGATTTATCTTTCACACCTCTTTAACACTTATTTTAATTAGTCCAAGTCTTGCTCAAAGTTAGAGCCATAGGTAGAGAAATTATCCATGAAGATTTCAATACCATTCCTAACCTACTTCTTAAATATTGTTAATATTAAATGCTAGAAGGTAGTAGGCACATTGCACAAGCCAAAGAACAATTTATTATATGCAAAAATCCCATAGAAAATTGTGAATGTTATCTTGGCTTTGTCCTCTATTATAATTTGGATTTGGTTATAGTCACTATAATTGTCCAAGAAATTGTACTACCTATGACCCAAAATTTTCTCAAGAACCTAATCAACAAATGGTAATGGAAAATGAGCGTTAAACATTGTCATGTTTAGTAGTCTCAAATTGATGTAGATTCACCATTGGTCTTCTTTATTTGACATAATCACTAGTGGATTTACCAATTTACTGTTTACAATAGGAAAGATGAATCTAGCTTTTAGGAACTTTTCAATTTTATTTTTAACTATTGATTTTAATTTTGGATTCAACCTACATTGTCGTTGGTTCTTGGGCTTTATTTTAGGATCTATGTATATGCTATGTTAGCATACACATGGATCAATTTCAATGATCTTATCATAATATCATACAAATGTTGTTGACCATTTTTTTAAAACTTCAAGTAGTTGTTTCTTATATTCCTTTATTAGCTCTACATTAATGATTATTGGCTTACAATTCTAAAGAAAACATATTCTAGTAATTTTGATAATGTCTTTAGTTCTATTGGGTCCAAAACTAGTTCTTCTAGAATCTCCAACTCCTCCCAATCAATATCTTTTTAAACTTATACTTATGTAACTTAGGAGACTTTCTACTTCATTTGTTCCATCTTATCCAAATCCTCAACATATCAGCTAGTAAATTCTTTTGTTGGTTTCATGAAGATTGCAAATTTATAGCTTTCATGAATTATTAACCACTATGTGATTTCTTGCCTAGTGGTTGTTGCATATAGATATCTATGAACACATAATGATTCTTTACATGGTATGCATATTGCGATGGCTCTTCATCTAACTACCAAAATTTTCTACTTGTAGTTGCACCCTATGTTACTATATGTGATGCATGAAACTTTCTTATTCTCAACTTGCTCATGTTCATTTTCCTTGTAGATCTTGAAGGCTTTATTTTTAATTCTTAGCTTGGTATTAGTAGTACTTAACTAAACTCTTCCAATAATGATAGAAAATTCTCCCTTATAGTTTTTCACATGGGTTACAGGAAAATCAACAAGATATGACCAAAAACTAACGGTGATCATAATTTCTTCTATCAATTTCAAAGGCACAATGATGGATTAGTCTTTAAGCTATAATCTAATGTTACACGTCTTCAATAGTGGTAGGTTTTAAGCTTTATACATTTGTTAAGAGATCAAATTCACCCTAGAGCCTAAGTCAAATAGAGCTTTGCAAGGTGTGTTTTCTACAATCTATAAATAAATGAGATGACTTTTAAGATCAATTTTTTTCCTTGAAAGATTTCCTACTTTAATATAGTTAGTCACAATATGGATTAACATGATGATTTGTACATGGTTATTTTGGTTACATGTAGCTCTTCTATGATTTAGAAGATTGTACATATGGAGTTCATGATAACAAATTCTTGCATAGGTTTAGATAGGTTGACAGAAGAATGGCAGCTTATGGAACTTACAATTGGAACCATTTAAGTTTTCATCCAACTACATATTTACACCTTGCATAGAATTTCATTGATATGGTTATGGAGGAATTTCACCTTGCATCAATGGAGTAGGTGGTAAAGGATTAGGAACATATGGTTAAGAGTGTTGATGAGAATGAGAGGTGTATAAGGAAGATTTAGTTCATGGAGTAAAATTTTTGTGGTACTTTGGAGGGTAGTAATGATAAGCAGGAGCATGGATAGTAGAGATACCTAGTGACATAAGATGCTAGAAATAATACCCATAAAGATTAGGTTATCTAAAGGGATACTACTACCTTATTAGTGGCATTCTTTGTGATTGTTAATTTTGTTGCTATTGTTAATAATATTCATGATGTTGTAGTTGGAACTCATTAGATTAATATTATTATTAATGATAGGGTTTCCTATATTTTCCTTAAGGGTAAGGTTACCTTTTGGGCATTTGCCTCTCAATGAATTTCAAATTTAAGGCATAAGCTCTAGACTCTTGAAGATGTGAAATCATACGATAATAGCCCTTAGAGTGTTTGTTTTGGTAGATGTTATAACCATTGTCATTAAAATGTGAGTTTGCAACCTTTTCAACTATAGCTACTTTCCCTTTCCACTAGTAGTAGTTTTTTCCTATGTCTATTTTCTTTCTCGTATTCTTGTCTCTAGCTCTACCTTGCTTTGCTTTCTCCTCCATAATTTTTAGTGTAAATTAAGACTTTTCATCAATTGAGTCTCATATTTTATCAATATTAGCCATAATTTTAGTAATTAAATTTTAGATTAGTTAAGTTTTTTGTTAAACCATCTCTTTTAATGATGCCTGCTCTTTTGTTTTACAAAGATGAACCTTCTTCTTATAGAGAGATGGATCCCTATTATACTCCTTAGAGATCTCTTATTTTTAAGTTCTTGTTCCTCTCTCACCACTTAATTAATCAAACATTGGATCCAATGGACCCTTGTCTTTGAAAGTCTCCCTTAGGTAGAGACTCCAAGAGTATCTCTAGTTTTGTTCCTTAGTCCATCTATGATATGGCTTAGCTATTCTCATTAATAAAGGCCATGGCCTAAACATCTATGCAACAAAGAGTAATATCTGTCAAAGGCTACATTAAGGAATTTATGGTCATCCTACTTCCACCCTTGAATCTACTTCTTCTAGTTAGATACTTTGAAGTATGTTTGATATTTTCCATTAGATAATTCTAGCATTCTACTCCATTGACTAATAGATTTTAGTTCCAATGATTAGTCCTATTTTTTTACTTGATAAGTATCCTTAGGAATAGCTTTGACTTCTACCATTCATTTTCAATGTTATACAAGAAAGAGGCATCATGAAAGGCTTGTAAATGATGTTGCAGATTAACATTTTATTCTTCTTTAAAATTAAGAACATTGTTCATATGCAACTATTTGATTCGGTTATGTCTCTAATGCCTAGTTGAAATGTATACAACCTTCTAAATGTTGATCATACTTTTGGTAGTAATGAGGAAATCATCATGATCATCTCTTTCATCATTATTTGTATCATGACCATGTCCCTTTTGGTATTACCTCCTATGTCTTATTTCATGTTTTTGTCTTATCTCTTAGTTAGCTCCATCATCTCTACCTTCACCTCTATGATGGTCTCTTTGATAATTTTCACAAGATCATCTACCATTTTCCTTTCTTCCTTAATCATACTTATCCTCATTAGAGCTTAACAATGATGATGATGATGGAAAACTAGTAGAGCCATGTTGGCTTGCTTTCCTCCCATGACTCCTTTGGTTATATCTAGATGTCCTATTAGAAAAACTAGGCCCAGAGGTCCTTCTTGTATTATGTCATACTATTTCATTTTCTTGGTTACTTGCCAAGACCAAATGTAACCATGGATTTGTCATGTCATCCACATTGAAAAAGAAAAAGTTTTGATGATGTGATCTACTAGATTAATAATTTGTGTTCTTTTTTTATTGTGATGTAAGTAGAATGGTAGCCTCTTCCCCTTGGTAACTTCATGGCATGCATCCATGAAATGATATTTTCATAATGAGGCTTTAGTGGCCTTATAGAATGTGGAAATTTGATTAGTCACCTTATAATCACTAGCAACAACTTTATGTCTAACTCTCATGAATGCTACCATAAGCATTGATGGAATTGAGCAATCAGATGGTAACCCAATGTTGCCTTCTAGGTTCCTCCATCACATTTGAACATCCTAATGAAGGGTGAAGGTAAAGTCCAAATAGAAAGAATTTAAATCTTGGTAGAAAACCCTAACTTGATGGGGTACATCATCCTTACTTTAACCAATTTTGTCATATCTCCTTGTAGAATTATCAACAGGTGAGGAATCAACCTTACAAGATGAAGATATTTTGGATGATTTTGTATGTGTGAGTGTGCTAAATAAAATAGTATTATTTTTATGAGATAAATTCTTAAGTCCTAACAATAATCATAAATGATTCTAACTATCTAGTCACTAACATTAATCCCCTACAATGGTGCAAATAATGAGAAGTAAGTAATCCCAATGACTAAACATTCAAATCATGAGCATATGTAAGTGACCTATCATAATTTTTAGACTAGAGTAGTAAGGAAACTAGATAATTAAGCCTTCAATCATAGGTTTTTGTCTTCCAAATTATACATGTGTGGCTTTAGTATGTATGGTTAAGTGTAATTGAGGCATATGATATTGATATCAAAATTTCATCTAAACTAATTAAAGCACAAAAAAGCTATTTTTTCCTAGGTGATAAGCATATATTCTTTCATTGTTGCACATACCTCTAATTCATGTAATCATTGCCAGATCACCAATTGATTACTGCTAGAAGAAGTAACTAGGAATACTAGTAGGATTACGAGATGTTATGTGTTATGTTCAAAACTAGTAGTACTTATGCTACCATAACTATTGTGTGATGAAACATAAATAATTAACTTAGTGCATGTGAAGTAAAAGAATAAGGAAAGAAAATTGAAATTATAAAAAGCTTTAAACTAAGCTAGGTATTGTAATGAAGGTAAACTAATCTTAACCTTATTTTTTTCATGAAAATATGCCCAAGCATATGATCACTCACATAAGATTCTAATCAATCAATCTAAGTTCATGTTACTGGCACTTGATGACAAAGTATAAGTGTTACAAAACCTAACTACAACTTTGCTACAACTATAATCAAAATGATGCTATAAATGTGGTTGGTGGTTGCATTTATATAGGCATTTATAGTCTCTATGTCACATGGCTAACCATACATTGATTCTAATGTCTTAATACTACTGCATTAATGTAGTCAACTTAAGACTATTCATTAGTCAATGATAATGATGATTAAATGATAATAAAGAAACAAGAGAAGATAGAATCTTCTGTATATATTTTTACATGTATTATAGGAAGTATTAATTTGTCCAAATAGATATCTATTAAGAAAAATGTTTCCTTATCTAAAATAACTAGTGTTAACTCATAGATTAAAACTAATGTTGACAAGAATGTTATAGCTGATAGTATAGATTTTTTATGTACAATTAACACAAAGCAAAAAAAATGCTAGTAATGAAGTATTTGAGCTACTATTTTCTAATAAATCTAGTTCTTTACAATATTAGTATTTCATCACATCTTTCTATTACTACCTCAAATTATTTTCATATTTTAAAACTAAGCATGGATGTTGAAAGTGATGTAATTGTTGTTAAGACTTGGACCATTCTTACTACTACCAATTAATTTTCTTCTTTTGTTTCTTCAAAGCATCAATCTAAGGGTGTGCACCTAGTTAGACATCCTTAAAATTAGAAAGAATTTTTTTAATAAAATTTTTTATGTTTTCTACTTAGTCTTAAGCATGTGATGTACTTTGAATTTTTGGTTATTATTAATTTTTTTGGGATCTAACACCCCTCTTTAATGAAAGGTTTACATTAAGTGATAAAGTAATCATGATGAAGAATATGTACCACCATTTTCTTATACACCTAGAATTTCTACAAATGTTGGTATTCTAGCATATCTTTCTATTCATTGTCATCATCCAAGCCTTATCTCAACAAAATGAAGTTGGCTACATCAATACTTTTCATCATTCACCTAGCCTAATTGTTATTCTATTAAATTTTTTCTTTAGTTTTATTGAGATTATTATATCACATAGAACATAGAACATCACTAGCCTATCTATATTTCAATCATCCTACCTCAATCTAATTTCTCATATCTTTATTAGTTTCATCATCTAATTAGAACATTGATCTTAGGTAGCATAACTATTTAAAGTGAGGTATTTGTTTTATAAAATCCTATATTCTTAACCATTTTTTTATATTTTTCTATCTTTCATTAACCTATGGCTTGACTTCCATTATGTATTTTGTTATATTGTTTATGCTTCTTGAGGATTTGATTTCATAACCTTTTCATAAATATTTTAATTATGCCTTATCTTTTATAAAACATTGAATCATTTAATAAACTTTTTTTATGCTTTTTTTAATAAGTTGGGAATTCTTATAATAAATATTCTTATTTTATTCTCATTTTTAAAAACTTCCATTATTATTTTATAAAATATGATTGTATTCAACTTTTTGAATTTATATTTGAAAACTACTATTTACTTGGTGTTTTCTTGATAAGAGTAGGTTGTTAAGATTGTGGCATATGTTGTGAACTAGTACTTTCATATATTTCGAAATTATATCTTTTTCTAATTGTTTCACAAGAGTTATTTAATTTATTTTGCTAAGCGAACTAGAACATGATAATATTTAGTGGACCCTTGGCAAGCTTTTCTAATTTTTAAGAAATTTAATAATTAGAATTACTATTATGAACCATTACTTCTATATTAAATTTGAAATCCTAAGTTTGGGTATAATCTAGTGTTATGTGACATTCTCTTACTATTTCTATTTAATTATCTCTTATTGGTGATTCTTGGTATTGCTTTAGTACTTTAGTAGATCAGATCTTGCTTATTTTAGGCCTTTCAAACTTGCAAAGGTAGAATAAGTGATTCTAAGCTCTAATGTTTTGTTCTATCTCAATTTATTCTATATTTTTGATTATGATTCTTAGTTTGTGTATTTCTCATGATAATATAATGTTAACTATAATCATATTTGTAATGCTAGTTTCATTTCTATAATAACCTCCATTCTTCCTTTGTTTTTAAACATGTCTTTGATAACATTTTTCACAACCATGACTCATGGTAAATTTGTTGACACAAACCATGCATCATGATGAGATGGTACTCCTTGACAATGGCTAAACAATGGGTTGTGATTTTGTAAGAACTTGAAACCCACACTGAGCTATGCATTTTTGAGTTGTGATATTTATAATGACTTGTGGTGAGGTTGTGACTAGATCACCACTTGACCATAGGTCATGATTAGGAAAAAATAAGTAGTGAAAAATACCTTTATTTATGGTGACATTTTGGAATTCACCATGACTCAACATGAGTTATGATCTACATCTTGTGATAGATCACAAATCATGGTTAACTCATGATAAACTCATGGTCTCCAAAATTCATGAATTTCATGTTATTTTCATGTCCTTAGAACCATCCATAACCTATGGTGCTTTGATTTAGGTATTCTCTAGCATTTCAACCTCTTGGTTGTAGACTTTTAGGATTAATGGATAGGAATTGTTTATAGTCTAAGTTAATCTTTAATACTTAATCCACATCACCTATGATTGTACCCTAGGTGATCTAGATTGTGCCTTAATGGGCAAGCATTATGAAGGATATAGTTGGCTACCATACTTGATTTGTGTTACATGTGATTGTGCTTGGGCTATGATAATGAGTAAGTATTATGGAGGAATTAGCATATCACCAAGGCCTACTTGTATTGCTTGTGATTGTTCACAGGGATGATAGGGATAGGTAAAATACAAAGGATTATTTTTAGAATTTATTCTATCCAAGTTTTAAAAAAAGACTTGGTCAACTAGTTCATAAGGAGAGTCGCTTACAACAGCCAACATAGCTAAGATTCTTGACATTCTATGTAATATCATGGTCTTGGTATTAATTTTGACCTCTTATCTCATGGATCTTTAGGTGGTATCTTATGTGTTGTATGTAGTCCCATTCTACAACTTGTTCTATGTGCACCAAGGTGGTTTCCTCTACTAGAAGATTGTTAATCTTTCTTGCATGTTTATATGTAGATTCAAGTGGCAAGAGCTAGAAGGTTGGTGGTTATTAGAACATTATTGATAGAGTTTCTTCCTTTTATTTTCAATTGTACTTTCTTTTGAGATTGATGCATTGAAGAGCTTGATGTGCCAATGGATTCTATTATCAATTCTATGAGATTATATTTTTTATATAATTTATGATACCAATTGATGAGTGGCGAGGTACCCCTACACTCAACCATACGAAACGAGCGTCGCACACATGATCCAGTCAAACTCTGCAGATGGACTAGTTGTGGCACCTAGATAGTTAGCCTTAGGTTGCAGTTCGCTGTCTTCCCACCTAGACTAGTTTTGCATATGTCACGTATGGTTTAGTCTAGATGAGGTGTATGATGTGTTCTAATTCTATGCTACTCCTGAAGGCAGTGGAAAATAATATTAACTAATCTAAGCTAGGAGGAAAAGGTAAGAAAATCTAATCTAGCCTAAGTGTGACGAGCAACCAATTCCTTGATCAACCGTACACATCTTGGACTTCGTGCATGACTACCACTGGGACTACCAAGCATAGGCCTAGGTACACCACTGGGATTACCAAGCGCAGATCTCAAGTACGCCACTGGGTTACCAAGCGTAGATCCTAGCTACACCACTGGGCTACCAAGCAGTCATACTTAAATGCTCGTAATCAAGTCGTACTCGTTCTGCTTCTAGGAGTTTAAGGGTGAGAGACTAATCGCGATGAGTAACCGATTCCTTGACTAGCCGTACACACCCGTGGGCGCTCGTAGCCAAGTCATACTCACACCGCGCTATGAAAGCAATAAATAACATTAAATATATAATAAATAAATGAACTAAGTAAATGCTGCAATGATGAAGTAATCTCGATCTTTATTGCCAGTCATGTGCATGTCCAAGTACGACACACTTGAATAAAGACACCGTACAATTACATTCACCACACTACAGGCAGACATGAGAAAAAATCTAACTCTGGAGGGATCAAACTGCTAGAGCTTCGCAACTCTAAAACTAGGATTCCGAACAAGGGAGAGCCGTGTCTTATTTATAGATATGGTGGCGGACTGTGATATCGCGTACGCGATATCATGGGGGATGCGATATCGCGTCGGTTGCGATATCTCGTACGTGATATTGCAGCCTGTGCAAACTGCATCTCATCATACCCCCATGACTGAATAAAAAATCATCCTCAAGTTACAAGGAGAATAAGCTTTAGTGATTACACAATGGATAGGTATGGGATTATTAACTAAAAAAAGAAATGGACTAATGCCACAGTGTGGGAAGACACAACATAGAGAAAAAATACTACAACTACAAAAATGTGGAACTCATGTAGTTCCTAGTGGCAGTGGCTCCTCCATGGGTGCTTTCCCTTTGTCACATGCTCCAAGCTTTAAAGGTTGATGATGCTAAAGAATAGCTTGGAGCTTCTCCTCTTTGGTCTGAGGGTCTTGTGCCATCCATGCTAATGCTCCGATGTTTGATGGAGTCGGCACTTCCCACGGATAGGGTAGTTGCGGAAACATTTGATTAGCTTTGACGTACCATGCCACGAACACCCATCGTTCCTCTTCATAGGCTCTGGCTTTGTCTTTGTATTCATGAAGTTCTGTTAGCCGTCGAGCCAAGTCGGTTGCAACATCTTTTTGTCCTTGGTAGCTTTCTTTTACCACCGCGAGTTTAGAATTTGCGACATCTAATTTTTCAGCCAACTTCTTTCGCTCTGCAAATTCTGCTTCATATTTGATATGGGTGGAAGCTACCTGCTACTTGAGCTCTAACCTCGGGTGCCCTGCTATTAACATGGCTAGGTTAGCATATCGAAGGTTTGCCAACTCCATGTATTCAATTAAGTCCTGGATCTGCAGGTCTTGGTTCTTAATTTCCGCCTGGTGGGCATAGGCATAAGTGTCCAATATGGCCCCCCAATCAGTGTGCTGGGCACTGATGTTGTTGATTTGAGCTTTAGCCATATGGATCTCCTTCTCTAGGATTTTTTTGTACATCCCCACCTGATCACGGAAATGCTCCTTCAGCTTCTCGTGTCGTTTAGCCTTATTCTGCCACTCGCTAATTTTGATGGCTGATTTTTGGCGAATAGCATGTACTTCCTCCATTGAGAGGGTTTGATTTTCTTTGGCTAAATGGCTTACATCNCGTACTTCCTCCATTGAGAGGGTTTGATTTTCTTTGGCTAAATGGCTTACATCTTGGTTAACCCGAATGAATTGTTCTCACAGCTAATGAAAGTATTTATCAAGAACATTCTTTTATTTCTCCATAGAAGTTAACTGAAGATTANCATCAAGAACATTCTTTTATTTCTCCATAGAAGTTAACTGAAGATTATCAGCAACCAACTACTTATTCTCTTCTTGTAAGGTCCTGAGTGCCTTAAGATGCGCATGAGTTTGTGCTTGAGCTGCAGAGGCATCCCAAGTGGCCATCTCCTTTTCTTTTGCCACCTTCTTATTTTCTGCAATTAGTTTTGTTAGTTGCTCGGTTCTAAAATTATCTAGCTAGTCTACAGGAACCAATCACAAAGGATCCCGTTGTGCTGCTTGCAAGGCTACGAGCTGCTCTTATAGTTTCTGCACTTTAGCTTCAGCATGCTTTGCCCTTACTTCGGATAGGACCAGCTTCCCCTTTGTGGAAATGAGGTCTAATTGAATTTTCGTTACATCTTGGGGGATGTCAAACAAGGATGTTAAAACTTGTCTTGTTTGAAGCAATCTGTCCAATACATCCTCATGTTTCTTAAGAGTCATTGAGGTTCTGACAATAGTTTGAGCATCTTGTGCTCCTGAAAGATCTACCGGTGGCACAATAGGTACATTGAAGGACTCTTTGATATGGTCAGCGACCACTTCAGCAGCTCTTGCAGCATCCT
This sequence comes from Gnetum montanum, assembly GCA_015680685.1. Lineage (NCBI taxonomy): Eukaryota > Viridiplantae > Streptophyta > Gnetopsida > Gnetales > Gnetaceae > Gnetum > Gnetum montanum. The sequence continues at coordinate 204,599 of MNCI01001848.1, forward strand.
GGTGTTGCATGACCACCATAGTGGCCCCTTCACCAATCTCTAACTGCACTTGAAAAGATGCTGCATGTCCAGAGATCTATTGTGACCATCTGCTTTCCCCTCCTCCTGTTTGCATTGACAACTCACCCCATGTGCGATCTATTGAAATTGTAGGCTGGCTGGCATCATCGATGACATGGAAGAGATTGGCATCATCACGACTTCCCCAACTAACTATCTCAACGATGGCCCTCAGATGGCTCATCGACGATCTGTAGTCTTGCAGCAACGGTTGATCCTGGCCTGTGCTAGGTATTGCTTCTTGTTGTTGGCTGGGACATGTGGCTGAAGGTTGACTGGGTCCTGCAAGTTGAGTTGCAAAGGATCCAGCCATTTCTTCTTCATCTTCTTCATCTGGTCCTAGCTCTTTTCCAGTGCTCTTTCTTCGAGCTAGTTCTTTTAATAATTCATTTGGGCTTTTTGGAGGACATCATTTGTGTATCCCCAAATGCCAGCCCACCAACATAGTTTTCTAATAAGGCAGGGAAAAGGGAGTGCCATTTTCCCTAACTTCCATTCTTCGAATCGCCTTAGGATCTTCGTCAAATATAGATGGGGAAGGTTAGCGTTAACCTTTCTCATCAACACTGCACAACCTCTTGCCATGTACGTTGATATTATTTTCAAACCTTTTGTAGGGAAGAGATGATAGGTTTCGATTTTGAAATAAACTCTCTCTTCCATTGTCAGCTCTCCAAAAGCTTTATCTCTGCCATAAGCCTTCTCTAGCCAATCCTTTCACACATCAAGGTTTGATCAAGTGGATAACTGAGCAACATGGGGGCCTAAATTCAGAAGGTTTAACACTTCCGAAATTGCCTGTGCAGAAAAATCTACTGTTACATCACCGATGTTAATTGTGGTGCCTTGCTCCTTATTGTGCCAGAATAGNCCACCGATGTTAATTGTGGTGCCTTGCTCCTTATTGTGCCAGAATAGTTACGTTTCTTCTAAGTACCAGACACCTTTTTTAGAGAGGATAGGCCATAAGGGAGATCCTTTAAGGTGATCCCTAATAGCCTCAGGAGTGAACTCTACGAAAGATTCGAAGTTGAGTTCCACAATCACCGAAGCAATTGTGGACTTCGTGTGAATAGCCTAAACACATTCCAGGGGTAACGTGAGTTGTTGTCCCAGTTTAGGCGTAGCAGCTCCTCCTTTTGCCTGCTTGGATCATCTAGTAGAAGGTTCTTCTTGATGGATACTGAATGAGTGCACCTCCTATTCATTATGTTGTTCGGCAGGGCCTTGCCTTCTACCTCTCCTAGGTTATTTTGCTCCACCTTGGGTAGGACTCTTCTGCTGTGAACGTTTTGGGGCCATCTGCAATCACACGGGTCAATGTTAGTAAGGTTGTTTAGGAAATCAAGTTATACCTTACTACTTTCCTTAATTAAAGATCTTATGTTATTGTATGATCGTGCCCAAAAATTATGATGATGGCTCTTATAACTTAGGTAGATTTTCATTTTAATCACCCGGTATACTTAAGGTCATATGATTTTTGGCACAATTTGTCTAAGTGTTAGTATTAATTACCCTAATTGATGTCCTTTGGACGATGACAAATTTCAAAAAAAAGTTAGGCACTTTTCGGCAAATGTCTCTCCCCCACGACTAAACTGAACACTCCAGGTTCAAGCAGGTTTAAACGGAATTAAAATTGGAGTACCAATGCACGAGATATAGGTGAAAAAGCAAGGGTCACGCAATCACAAGTCGCAGAGAAAAAACTCAAAAACTTCCCCCCGCGTAAATGGCCAAATGAAGCTAAGTGTTGCGGTGGAGTTCCTATTTATAGGAAAATAGAATGCGATATCACATATAGTACATCGCGTACGTGATATCACATGGGACACGATATCACGTAAGCGATATCTCATCCCAACTAAGGTGAGACACCTGAAAAAAACCGAATTTTTAATGATTTTTCTTGAAATTAATGTGTAAAGTGAGGACATTGACAAGGATTAATATATTCAAGGGTAATTACATGAATTCAAGAGGCACTTGAATGATAATGATGTGAATTTAACAATTAAAACTTTGGCGGTTATGAAAAAAAGGGAATGTAATGGTACATTGAAATGTTAAAGTTTTGAGGGTTAATAAATGGGAAAGAATTTTATTAAAATTGAGCCGAGGGTAAGAAATTATGTGTTCTAGCTAGAGAATTAATGAAGATTACAACAAAATTACACAACCCAAAGCAGGTTTCAACCTATTATGCCCTTGTGTAACCACACTTAAAGTGTCCGTGGGCACTAGAAGGGTTAAATGTAATCTGCTCTAACTCCACAAAACACACACATGTAAATATCACTGGAATGAGATGAAAACTC
>MNCI01001848.1:210153-239687 GCA_015680685.1 Gnetum montanum
CACACTCGAATAAAGACACCGTACAATTACATTCACCACACTGAGGGTAGACACGGGAAAAAATCTAACTCTGGAGGGATTAAACTGCCAGAACTTTGCTACTCTAAAATTGGGATTCCGAACAAGGGAGAGCCACGTCTTATTTATAGATATGGCGGCGGACTGCGATATCACGTACGCGATATCGTAGGGAAAGATGCGATATCGCGTATGCGATATCGTGGGGGATGTGATATCACGTCAGCTGCGATATTGCGTAAGCGATATTGTGGCCTGTGCGAACCGCGTCTCATCACCAATGTTATATGCACTTTAATGTGAATTTTCTATATTTATCATGCACTTTGAATTTAAGTTTTGTAATGCGTATGATTGATTCTTTCTTAAGTTATAAGCATTATGATGTCACACATCTTAAGTATTAAAATTTATATAATTTAATCAGAGAAATGCCTAATTTAAATTTTTGGGATATGACAAGTCGATATCAAAGCATCATTTTAGATTACTAATTAGAGTTTTCTAGTTTTTGTAGGTGCCTTTAGGAAGAAGGATTAGTGATTAGGTAAGTTTCAATAACATGCAAAAACAATTACTCCAAATCTTGGTGAACTTGTTGACCAATGGAAATAGCCAAGGGAACGCATCAAATATGAAGCTTAATACTAAAAATTAATTAAAAATTACAAAGTTGAATTCATCTACTTTTAAAAGGACCAATGATCCAACTATAGTGTGTGAGTGGATGAAGGAGATGGAAAAGGCTTTTTGTATTTCAAATTTCATACAAATGCAAAAGATAAGACTCATAGTTTATGAAATAAAATAAACTTTTATTATGCCTAAAGATCCATAGGATCTATTGGACAAATATTACATTTTCATGAAAAATAATGATAGACTCTACAAATTGACCAAGCATCAGTGGAGGCATAAAAAACAAATCATATAGGCTTTTTTCTATAACATTATAATTCTATCTCAAATAGGTATCATAGCATAAGAAAGAAATACATGTAGGAAATTTTCAAGAGCTCCTAATTTACATAATCTACAAATGCATTCTTCTTGGGGGACTTGAATCCATCTTTCACTTTCAAATCTACGATGATGAGAACGTAAGTGAAGCTTACTGTTAGTGTTCTGATACTTGATGGGAATAGTAGCTAAGAGATAGTGAGCTTCTACATATAGTTTATTAGATCTAATGTGGTGTAAATAAAATTACATCTTGCCTTTGACCTTAGCCTACATCTTTGCTAAAATTTTTTATTTAACTAGTTGGTGAATATGCTTAGGATTTTATTGTTTGTCCTCCCAAAAGATATTTCATTTTCTCAACCATTGCATCCATAAAAAATACCAATCACAATCTCGCAAAACCTTAAAAATTACTTTAGAGAATTTGTCTTGCCTTGAGATATGCAAGCTATAAGTGTATGTAATGAATTATCATAGGGCTTTTTCTTCTAACGATAATAAATCACATCCACATAATGACATTATGTAAGCTATTTGCATCTTCACCTTTAACTTATCAAGAAGAAAAGTTTTTTGTACTCTTTCAATATCTTTTCAAAGTTTAACACTAGGTCCTCTTTCAATATCTTTTCAAAGTTTACACATCCATACAACATAGTAGGATAGATGATAGCCTAAATTTTTTTTGACTTTCTAAGCCCAAAGGCCTAAATCCTTGTACTTATTTTTGAAAGCATACAAAGCATTGAAACCTCCTACTATTTTTTATTTGATGCACTTTTTCCACATGTAGTTATTCATATAAATGAGATCCAAATATTTTTAAAAATTCTACTATTTGCACATTAGTACCTCCAAAATGGACATTATAATAGTTGTTTCTTGTAGCCTAGATGATTAATTTAGTTTAATTTACACTTACTTGAAGTCCAAGTGAATGATAATAATTTTTTAATATTTGCAACATATTTTACATACCTTCTATAGTAGTGGAGATTAAGGTAGAATCATCTACATGTAAAAGAAGATTTACTACTTGGGATCTAATTTCATAGCATGACTATCTTACCTATTGCACAACTATTCCTACATTTCATAAATAAAGATACTAAAGAGAGTTTGATGAGGACATCACCCAACCCATGTCCAAACCTCAATATGTTTGTGCATAAATGTTTGTGTGTTGTTGTGTTTTTCTTTCAATGTTTTTTTTTTTATGATGATATTAGGATATTTTGATATGTTTGGGAGTGTCTTGGACTTATTTTGATGACTTTAGGGTGTTCTAGGGGCTATGGGAACTTGTTTGGAGGTATTCAAAGGTTCCAGGCCTCGAAACAAGCATATTTGTATTTTGTCCTTGTAGAGGAGACATCCCATATACAAAGAGGCGCCCCATTTACAAGTGAGACGTCTCATATGCATTGTAGACATCTATGCTAAGATGTCCCATATGATTTGAAGATGTATACTCTACAACCTTTGCACTTGGGAAAAACATCCCCTATTTCTTATAGATTTCTTCCAAGATTTTTAATGAACATTAAATTGAATGATAAATTGGAGGAAGATGAAGAGATAGGGGGGAAAAGGTATACATAGACCTCTTGGCCTTCAATTTAATCAAGATAGTTTGAAGAGAGTCTAGGGAGTTGAAGAGAAGAGTAGAGAAATATAGAGTCTTAGCAAGGTGCCTTAATGATCATCCTTGTATGTGTGTGATTGCTTTGATTGAGTGTGTGAGAGTTGGATTGAATCTCTTGTCTTTCCTTCAGAATTATACTTTCTTTCATATGTAAATTCTCCATTTGAGCAAGAATAAAGCTTTAATTTTCCTTTCTTGTTCAAATTTGATATTTTATGACTTTGAGAGAGCTTGGTTGTGGAATCCATGGGAGCTCCTCATCAGAATTGGAAAAATTAGATAATCTTGTTTAACTCTAATTTTTCTCTAGAATTGAAATTTCTTCTCTACATTAATTTTTGTAATTTTATTAATTACTTCCTCATACAATCTTTAAGTTGTTGCAATCTAATCTAAAGGGAGGAAAATAACCATAGTTTTGTATGAATCACTAAATCATATACTTTGGAAAAATTAATAAAATAAATAAAATTTTTTTATTAGAAATTTTTTAAAATTCCATGCAATATCCAAAAGTAACTAAGTGATCAATAGAAGAGTGATTTTATTTAAAAACTTCATGACATCTTACCTTGACCTAGTTACCTTTAGCTTAAGAATTGGATTTTCTTTTCTAGAAAAGTTTCCAATAACTTAGCAAAAATAATTCTCACAATAATCATTTGATAATTGGTCAAATTATGTTTATGATCATTTTAATATAACAAGATAGCTTTACTAGTTTTTTAATGTTGATTTAATCCTTGCTTCATTGTTGAATTTAATTTGTGTCAAATTTTTGTTTGAATAGTAGATTCTACCCATTTTAATAATTCTACATATAAACCATATGACTCTACAACTTTTCTAGATGATAAATTTTTAATAGGTGTTTGATAGGAGTTCCATTATTTTAACCAATAAGATTTATCATATAGAATGCAGTGTGATCTAGTCATAAGCTTCAAAGACGATGTTGAGTGGCCTGCTAAGAACACTTGTGTATATGATTGCATATAATAAATATAAATGGTATTATAATACATATGATACAAATGAAAACTTATGTTGCTATGATGGCTAATAGAGAAGATATTTATAATTTTATATTTTATGATTTTTATGAGTTTTATAGTTATAAAAAACAAACAGAAACATACATGCATCACAATCCTTAAGAATAGGTGCAATGCTTATGTCACAATTCCTCTTAGGGATAGGTGCAACACTAAATATGAAATAATAAAATGACTCTTAGTTATAACTTTGATGATTCAAGATCATACCATAAAATTGTGAACTACTTGGCTAAGAAACAAATCCTCACTACTTAATAGAATGGAAAAGAAATAAATATTATTAGTGTTCTTATGTTTAAGGCATCAACAATGCAATAAGGAAAAAACATAAGCTTTATTCATCATGTAAACACTAGAATTTTCATCAATCAAATGATTCCAGACTATGTAAGCAAGGTAGCACTTTGACAAAGTCTAGTCACACTTGTGAAAGTAATGGTTCAAAATACACAAAACAAGGAAGGAAGAAAATCAGCTTACCTAAGGGAGGAAGAGATCTTTGTACAAAATTGGATGTCAAAAGACAAATGAAAATGAAAGTTATTCCTAAGTTATATGTAAGAACTCATCCTAAGTATTTATAGATTTTCCATCACAACAATAGAGATTTGCTAGCACCCAAGCATTAATGGAGATTTGTCAATGTAGTCTAGGCAACCCAAAAATAGACCTGAAGCACATCAACAAAAAAGAGGTCAAACCATACATGTTAGGAGGGTGTGTCAATGCCACTATGGTAATGTATTTGATGTGCTAATGCAAGATGATTGTACCCCTTTCCTAGTACACTTTGCTCAACAATTCTAAATGAGAACTGAAACACTAATGAACATGTTGGAAGGTTTCTAGGGTACTTGAATGAAGCTAGAAACATTCTAAGAAGCTTAAAATATGCATAGAACTTCAAAGTGTGATAAGTGGGGGTAGGATGAAAACCTAGAAGATTGAAACCTTAGACATACATGTAAAAATTGTAAACATAGGGTCTAAAAGACTTCTTGGATCCAAGGCTTCCAATCAACTTACAAAATGCCACTAGATGATTCATTATTCTTCCATGATTGAGTAAACCTTGTCCTATAGCTTTAACACACAAGAAAAAAAATTAGGACTAGACATATGACATGATTAATGCGAAGAAATATAATTATACAAATATACAAAGCATGAATATAATACTACACAAGCCACCTCACTAAGAAGTATAAATAGGTTATGGCTAAGAGAAGAAGCCCCTTGACAAGCCTACTTGATATGGAAAGAATCCTGAGAAGAGCTAGATGTAGAAATGTGAAATCTTTGAAGTTGGATCTCAAGATTTTTTATTGTTGTTCAAAGCTACTGATTTTTTTCATGCATTAGTTCTTTCTCTTGCAAAAGCACTTGACATTGTTCCTGAGCATCTACTTAGAACTACTCATAACTTCTCCTTGCTTGTGAGAGCTTATGCTAGGTCATGTCCAACTTGACCACCCCTTGATGAAGTTTTTCCTCTAACTCTATGCATGATCACCTTGAAAAAGTATGAACCACATAAAAATATCTCCTATGTTCTTCTTGCACATACTCTTCTACCTCTTTAAGTCTCCTTTTAAGCAATATGATAGTTGCTTCATGGTAGAGGATGTACATGTTCTCCAAAAGGTGTATCTTCTCCTACATGATCGCTTACAATTATTTTTTCGGATTTAACATCTATCTAGTTACTCATTGATTGAGTAGAGCTACAAGTTTGTGTGATTAACATACCTTAATATCCTAGGTTTCTTACTTAATTAGATGAATATTTTTGAGCTCATCATACTATGTCTTTTTCTCATAGTCTTATTTGCTAGTGCTCCTTCTCTATACGAAGGTATTTTTCTTAAAATTGGGTCATGATTTAAATCTCATCTTACAAAATTCATACCTATTGGAAAAGGGAGAATACTTTCTTCTCTTTCTCTTGGCTTATCCTCTCCCATTATTGGGATTGATGCTTTAGCATTCTAATTTTTTGCTTCAAGCCATTTTTCATAAATATGACTTCTTCACTAATCTAGTGTTTCTAAAATAACTTAGCCTACATGTGCTTGATCCACACCTCTAAAGTGATTGTAGAAGGTGCTACTACCAACATCGTAATGTGTTCCAATTATTCCTACAATCGTCATTCCTTCACATAACTTCCTAGTAGATCCCTTAGCTAGAAAGTTCTATTAGGATATGTGATTTCTAACTTAATCCATATCTTAATTTGTTCAATAATCATCATAATGTTAATATTCCTCTTCTATCTAATGACTAGTCCTTGTTTGATTAGTGGGTACCTAAAGAACTTTCACCATCTATTAAAAATTATGCAAGTTGCACCTTAATTAGTGTAAAGAGGAGATACTTTGTGAAGAGACATTGATCTAAGATTGAACAAAGGAATCATGATGGACCATAGGTGGATCATCTAATAAGGGAGGAGAAAATTGAAAGAGATCTTTCCTTATAGCTTTACTACCCATAATGGCTTCCATTATGTTCAAAACTTTGCTACCAAGATCCAGTGATCCGTCAATATGAATTATGGCAACCTACCCCTCATCATTAACATGCATAATAGGTCAAAAACCAACACTAGAAAAAGGTTCTTGTATTTTTTTTTATGTTGAAATAAGATATTAAGAGATAGAGTTATTGGACTATCACACTTTTGCATGTTAAAAAGCTTGAGGTATAGATGGTGCCCTTATTTGGTGCATGTAGAGCTAGTTTGAAGTATAGACATGGGATGCCTCAATAGAAAGTATTTCATCCTTTGAATTAGGTACTACTCCAATGATCTCTAGACACTATCTTGGGATCACCATTATTATGTTCTCCTATTTCATGATTCCCATTGTTGTTGGATGCCTTTCCATATGATTGGCTATATTTATCAATTTATAGAGTTTTTTGATTTATCTAGAAAAGGCATAGACCTCCATCTTATCTTGAGCTACATCTTTGATCTTCTAGATCAAGGCCTTGTAAAAGAAGGGATGTTCATGGTGCACTTCTCTCTCATCATCACCACAATCTTAGCCCCTTGAAGAGAGATACTTGATGGTTGTTTGGTAGGTAAGAAATTAAGTGTGATGATTTTATATATAGAATTATGAATCAAGGGAAGTTCAGACATCTTCACCTCTTCTTTATCCATATCAAAGACCTCAAATAGGATACTCAACTTAAACTTGAACTCAGTCTTCTAGGTTTCTGACCATTAATTATTGGTCAACTTATTTATAAATTCTAGGACCTTGGAAATAGGCATAGGATTCCCACCAACAAATGTCATGGTATCATCTACTATAAGGTTTTAATAGAACTCATCTACCTCATGTTAGTGCTAGATAAAGAATTGGGTGACATACTCATAAAAGATTATTTGCTAAAGAAACTTCTTAATCTTAGAAGGATTCAACTCAAGAAACTAATTGTAATTTTTTTCTTCATGCATCAATCACTACTAGATGTCATGTACACCCATACCTTCTTGGATGTCACCTAGTTCATTGTCATCGTCATATGCTAGCTCCTCTAGTACTTATTTAGTTTCCTATGATTACACACATTCTTAACTTGAAGATCAAGAACATGACCACCTACCTTTTGATCTACTTCTATATGGATGTATTTTTGTAGTAGCTTCTATTGATTTTAGATCAAGAGATATAAGCTCTTCTTCTTCCTCCTTGAGAACTAGTGGTTCATGCATGAGTCCATAGATGAAGGCTTGAGATTGTTCAAACCTCTACCCTCCTTAGTCTATTGGGCTTCAACTATAACCTCCCTAATATGATGATTTCAAATATTGATAAAAATTAAGTCCCCTAAGATTTTTACTACCATTGCAAAAATTGTTCACAAAAATAGTGATAAGCATAACCCTTGAGAATGCTTGAGAAACATTATTATAACTATGAAATCATGACATGCATGGGTAACTACACATAATGTAGAAAATTGATGCCTCTTTTCCATGAATGAATTATGAGATAGTAGGCTTGAACCATAGCAAGAATACCAAGGATATGAAAGATCAAGAAGAGCACATGTAAAAATATTACTAATCCAACATTGAAGGTGAAAATCTAGTAGATTTTTACTTGTTTATGACTCAAAAAAGATAAGAAAAGAAAAGTGCAAGAAATAAAAGCATGGAATGGCCTTGGAAGAACCTCCTCATTCTCCTGCCCATTCCCTCATTTAGACTAGCTCATTGATGTAGAGGAGTGCATTGAAGCAAGGGTGCTAACATAGGAGGTGCATTAGTGCATCCTACTGAACCAAGGAAAATCCAAAACTTCTACATCCACAATATCTACTTATCTTTCTTTGCCCTTGGAAACATCCACAAGATCAACAACATGCTTTAACTACCACGAATCAACCTAACATTGAATCAAAAGAGCTAGACAATAAGAACATTATAAACGTACCTTTGATGACATTCAAAATCATGGGAATTCAATTGAATCATCAATTTATGCATTTCCAAGAACCAAAATCTAGGAAAGAGGGGTTTGAAAAATAAGAAAAAGATTAGAGCACCAAGAACAAAGAAATATCGTTACAAATAAGGTAAATTAAAAAAGGTTTATCATGATCAAACCTTGAAACATGAAGAGTTGACACTCACACAAGTGGTAGATCAATCAAATGCCTTATGTAACGCAACCACCACCATCACTAGGAGATATGATTTAGTTTACTTATTAGTAATACCAAGCCATTAAGGATTCATAAGTGAATCCTCCCCATAGTAAGCTTCTTCCTTTCTTGCCTTGGTGAATCCCGTTGATGAGCCACCCATGGATTCTCAACAACTAGTGAGACATCAACATCCAACATGAGTCCATCCCCTTGAATGATCAAATCCTATCCTCTGATTTACTCAATCAATTTTCTACCACATACAACAATTGACAAGAATGAAATGGAAAAGATGAAGCATGAATTATGGACAAGAAAAAGAGAAGGATGAGAATGAAACATTATTAGATCCTCAAACAATCATTCAAATAGCTCATGGAGCATGTGAACATGTCCTACACCCCATGAGAGATCCATTTCCACATCCTTTCATCACTACTCATTCATACAATGGGGATCAACCTTTAACTTTTCCTTCTAAATGTAAGGTTACACCTGTCATTTCTAGTGTCATCTAGCCTTGACTATTCTATGGTTTAACCATTGATTCTAGTTTGGTTTTCTTTCATTCATACATATATGCACAATAGGATCCCCAAGATTTTCTTTACTAGGAACCTTTTGTTGATTACTAATGAGTCACCAGTTTAGTTGACTGCGATATCGCAACCTATCTCCTCATCTATAAATAAGAGGTAGAAAGATCCAATAGGAAATTTTAAGCTAGTAGTTAGAGTTGTAAAATTTAAGTTCTTTTTACATCAGTTTCTCTCTCAACCCTTTCCTCCCAGTGTATGCCTGCAGTGTGGTGATTGTAATTGTACGAAATTCTTATTCGAGTGTGATGTACTTGGACATGCACATGACTGAAAATATAATTGAGATTACTTCATCATTGCAGCATTCACTTAGCTTAATTATTTATTTAATTGTTATTTACTACTTTCTTAGTTAATATCTTCTTCCCCTAAACTCTTGTTAAATGCGAAATGAGTATGACTTGATCACGAGAATTTAAGTGTGACTACTTGGTAACCCAGTAGCGTACCTAGGATTTGTGCTTGGTAATCCTAGTGGTAGTTATGCAGGAGGTCCAAGATGTGTATGGATGATTGAAGAATGGATGCTCATCACACTTAGGCTAGATTAGATTCTCTCTTACCCTCTCTTTCCTTCCTAGTTTAGTTAATATTATTTACCATCATACTCAGGAGTAGCATTAGCATAGGAACACATCATACACCTCACTCTAGACTAAACCATACGTGACAAAGCTAATACTAGTCTAGGCAGGAAGATAGTGAATTGTGACCTAATGATAACTATCTAGATACCACAACTAGTCCATCTACGAAGTTTGACCGGATCGCACGTGAAACGCTCGTATTTAGATGGTTGAGTGTAGGGGTACCTTGCCACTCATCATTGGCATCGTTGCCAGGGATGGTGCTAGTTATCTAGATTAGTTATATCATATAAGGTCGCTGTATAGGAATTCACTATATATCTTTTAGAAAGAAATAATTACAAAAATTCACATATAATTTCACACATAATTTCACAACCATGCCCCTCCTACAAGACTATGATAATGCCACACCTAGTGAGGAAATTCATTGGAGAACCAATGAATTATATGACAATGAGGATTGGAGTATGTAACCTAAATGAAGAAAACATTGTCCAAACACACGAAAGCATAACTTACTTGATGACGATGATCCCCTACTAGCCACTACAAGCCTAACACAAATACAAGAGTCTGTTTGAATCTCCCGTAGGCATCATAAAGAGAGCCACCTACCTAGGCTCAATTTAAACAACTTTCCCAATTTTTTAGGAGGCTATGACTTAGATTGGCAACAACATTTACAAGCCTTCTATGATGCTTGTGCATGGAACAACATTGATAATGGTTGGCAAAAACTCAAGCTCTTTCCTATGACACTTGTTGCCCAAGCAAATGTATGGTATAGATCGTTAAAACCAAATTCAATACAACATTGGCCAACAATGATAGAAATTTTTAACAAAAGATATCAAACCTATGCAAGAGTTTCAACCTTGAGGAAACAAACCGAAGAGTGGAAACAAGCATAACATGAACCCTTGGACATGGCCTTAGAAAGATATTATGCACTATTAAACAATTTTGTAGGCCATGAGTTCTCCAAGGAAAGGCTAATGTACCATATCATTGATGGGCTATGTGATGAAACAAGAGAGACCCTAGGGATGTATGCCCAAGGTCAACTATACAAACTATGAACACATCAATTCCAAGAGCTTATTAAGTGAATAGAAAAAGAGGAAGGAGAAATGGCTAGATGGGAGAGTGTTGAAAAACATCAATAGGACCAAAATCTCAACTTAACAAAGGTCCATGATCATAAAAAGGAGAAATCAACCTATCACGAGGGGAAAGAACCATCTTTGCTAGTATAACAATCATTAGAAGAAGTTGAGGCAAAGATCAATAAGATGTTGGAATGGACACATAAAAAGTGTGAAGAATATATTAATATTATTGGAGATAGAGTTTTGAAAACTTGAGAAGCTAGAAAAAATATCATTAGACAATTGGGAAGAAGGGATGAAGAAAATAAGAGCTCAATTACCAATCATTTATATGAATGCAACATTTTCTTGTACGATCACCCCAAGGGCCAGTGCCCAATCCTATTACATTTATATGAGCATTGGGAAAAAATGTTACACCCAAAGTTTATACAAAGAAACTATGTTCGATCACAGTGGCAACAAGCCCAACTGTGGGGGAAGCCACCCCTAAACTAGAGACACCCTTCGTATCATCTGAATTCAAATGCTTATCTAGTTCAACATCCTGTTTCCCCAATTGGGTCAACATACTCTATCTCACCGCATTACCATTCTCCTCAATATTATCAGCCCATGTCCTCAACAAAACCACTACCTTGTGCACCTCACACTTCTCTTAATTTTCAACATTCTTATCCTTTCCCTCCTTCTACATCATCACCAACTATTCCTAAGGTCTCTACACCACAGCAACAACCCATGAACGTTAATTGTGCTACTATTGCCAACAACAGTGAGAGAGCTCAACAACATCGAAGGCATCCCTTCTTTAGAAATGACCATAGGAAGGGACAACACAATTCCAAGGCCACTGCACTCTCCAACTCAGCACAAGTCTAACACTGTGGTGTACCCTTCTCTTCAAACCCAATGCCTCATGTCACTTCATCAGGACCACCAATTAACACTCCAAAAATCATATGGTCCAATGAATATAGCCATGGAGAGTGACATCCCGATCCTTTTATACCATCTTATGGTCTCAAGTATCATAGTGGATCAACTCGTTATCTGAAAACTACATCTTACAAATTGCCCTAATATGCTTACTATAATTAGGTGTGTGAACCCCAATGGGGTAAGTATGACCAAGTTTCAATACTTCCAACATGCAAGGATCCTTATCTTTCATTTATTAATCCTTGCCATCCTCAACTATATAGTTATGGGGGATATCCTCCATTTTAATAACAAGCAAGATTAATAAATATTTTTCATTTTCTTTAATTTTACAACTTTTTGTCTTCCAGTTTTTCATTTTTCAATTTCTTATTTTATCCTTTTAGCTTCTCATAAGTAATCTCATCTACAAATAACACACTCATGTGGCTCATTGGTTGAGGTGTGTTTTATGTTATCGAGTCTCGAGTGATCAATTATTTGGACAGTGAACCCATTACACCCACTCATCCACTCTACAAATAAGAGGTTCTATTCGAGGGTACAGTGATATTCTTGACTTCCTTGAAACTTAAAATTAATTTTTTGTTCATTGTACCTAGACTAAAGAAGGATGGACTAAGAGGAATGATTAGGAAGTGACATCAAGGGGACTTGTCGATTCTCTTTGGTAACATCTGTGAGAGTTATCATGCAACATGGCTATACTAAGATCCTTGTAGATCTAACGAAAAATAGGAGTAAGAGTAATCAAAAGGGCACTCAAAAATCCAATGCTATTCTAGGGGGTCCCACTAAAAAAAAATGCATCCATGCCTGAAGGTTGGTGGCTTCTTTGGATTTAGAAATGAGAAAAAAAAAAGAGAAGAAGAAGAAGAATAAGAAAAACAAACAAAAAGGAAAAGTGCCACAAAGCAAAATCACTCCTCCCTTGAACAAAAATCGAAGTGATCGTATGCCTTGTTGTTTTGGTACTCTCATAGTCACTCATCATGGGATGAAACAATGTGGTATCACTGATTAGAGGAATGGACTAGGTCCTGATCTTGGAACGATGGGTTAATGACACATTAATCATGCTTTGCACATAGGATTCACTGTGCCCTAGGTTAGTCACCTCATGCCCCCATCTCTACAATCCTTTCTATAGTCTGTCTCATCTTGTTGTTCATGTAATTTTTGCTTGTGTCTCATATAGCATAGAATTCTTACCTCATTCTAGTGATACTTACATGTGTGTGTTTTGTGGAACTAGTGTGGATTACATTTAACCCTTCTAGTGCCCAAAGACACTTTTTAGTGTGGTTACACAAGGGCATTATAGGTTGGAACTTGCTTTGGGGAGGACCCACTTGTGGAATCTTTTGTAATTTTCACTCATGAAACAACTCACACACATCATTTATTACCCTCAATGGATTTTCCATGACATTCTTTCCCCTACTACTATCCCTTTGAATTTCAACGTTCCTATGAACCATCACATGGCCTTTTTCTCTCACTTACCACCCGAGGCCTTATTTCTCAATTTCACCCACATATCATTATTTGTGCCTTCAAAACTAACTAAATTACCCTTGAACCCTTTAACACTTGCCCACACATCCTTGATTTACATTGTTAATTCTAGAAAAACCTTCAAATTTTGGTATTTTTCCCTCAGGCCTAAGCATTGATAGGCTGTGATATCGCATACGCGATATTGCGTCACATGAAACTTATAAATATGTGACCCCCCACACCACTTACCATCATTTTCAACTATTCATGTGGGGGAGTTTTTCAAATTTTTCTTTACGACTTACGATTGTGAGACCCTTTATTTTATACCTATATCTTGCTTGTTGGTACTCTAATTTTCATTCTATTTGAACCTACTTGAACTCGGAGTGTTTAGCTTAGTTGTGGGGAAGGGACATACACCGAATAGCGCATATTTTTTTTTGGAATTTTTCATCGTCCAAAGGACATTATCAAGGGTAATTAGTTATAACATTAAGGATAATTGTGCCGAAAATAATTTCATCCCTTTAGGTACATCGGGAAACTAAATTTGAAAACCACCTAAGTAAAAAGGACTCATTATTATAATCTTTCAAGAAACATGACACAGAGATAAAATAAAATAATTAAGGCAAGCAGTAAGGTATAACCTAACTTGGGAAACAACCTTACTAATGATTGGCCTCGTGTGATTGTAGATGGCCTCGAAATGTGGACAATAGAAAGGTCCTACTCAAGGTGGAAGCAAACGACCGAGGAGAGGAAAAAGAAAAGTTCCTACTGGAAAACATGCAGAGTAAGAGGAATAATCATTTAGCATTCACCAAGAAGACCCTACTATTGTACAATTAGGGTAGTCAGAAGGAGGAGCTATTGTAGTGCCTTAATAGGGACAATATCTCATGTTGCCCCAGGAGTGTGTTCAGGCTATCCATGAAAGGTCCACACTCACTGCAATGATTGTGGAATTAAATATTGAACCATTCATAGAGTTTGCTCCTGAGGCTATTAGGGATGACCTCAAAGGGTCTCCCTTATGGCCTATCCTCTCTAAAAGTGGTGCCTGGTACCTAGGGGAAATGTACAAATTTTGCCACAACAGAGAACAAGGCACCATAGTTAACATTTATGATGTGGTAGTTGATTTATCTATTCAGGCCATTTCAGAAGTATTAAACCTTCCAAATATAGGGCCAAAGGTTGCTCAGTTATCTACTTGTTCAGACCTTGATGCACGACGAGTTTGGTTGGAAAGGACATATTGCAAAGAAAAGACATTTGGAGAGTTGACGACGAAAGAGAGGATCTATTTTAAAATTGAAATGTATCACCTCTTCCTCAAGAAGGGATTAAAAAGAATCTCAACATATGTAGCAAGGGGATGTGTAGTACTGATGGGAAAGGTTAATGCTAACCTACCTCATCTATACTTTATAGAGATCCTGAGGTGGTTCAAAGAATAGAAGACAAGGAAGATGGTGTTTCCCTTCCCTTGCCTTATCAGGAAGCTATGTTGAGATGTTGGTATCAGAGGATACACTAATGATGTCCTCTAAAAAGCCCAAAATGCTTCTTATGTTGAATTTTTAATGCCACCAGCCGTAAGAAAAATCACTTGTGAGACGCTAGGACCAGAACAAGAAAAAGAATAAATGGAAGATCCAACTGCAACTCAACTTGCAGGACCCAACCAAATTCCAAGTATAGGGCCTAGCCAACAACAAGAAGCAGGGACTAGCATGGGCCAAGATCAACCACTATCGCTACAAGATTACATATCGTCGATGAGCCAGCTCAAAGCCATCGTTGAGATGGTCAATTGGGGAAGTCATGATGATGCAAATATCTTCTACATCATCAATGATGTCATATAGCCCATGGTTTCTTTGGATCATGCAAAGGATGAAGTGTCCATCCATACAAGAGGAGGGGAAAGTACTTGGTCACAATAGATCTCAAGAAATGCTACATCTTTCCAAGTGTAATTAGAAACTAGTGAAGGGGCCACAGTGGTGATCATGCAACATCAGGATGCAGTGGGAGCCATAGAAGTGATTGTAGAACATATTAAAGAATCATTCAATATACCTGTTGTGCCACCAGTAGATCTCATAGGAGCACGAGATGCTCAAACTTTGGCTGGAACCTCAATGACTCCTGTGGAACATGAGGATGTACTTGATCGATTGCTACAAATAGGACAAGTAATGATGTCCCTGTTTGACATCCCTCAAGATGTTATGATAATTTAATTAGACCTCATTTTCACTAAGGGAAAGTTGATCTTGACAGAGGTGAGGGCTGAGCATGCTGAAGTAGAGGTGCAACAATTACAAGAAAAGCTCATGGCTCTACAAGCAGCACAGCGGGGCCCTTTGCAATTTGTTCCCATAGACTAGCTAGACAGTTTCAAAACTAAATAACTAACCAAACTACTAATGGAGAATAAGAAGGTGGCAGAAGAAAAAGAGAAGGCTATTTGGGATGCCTCTACAGCACAGGCACAAACTTATGTGCATACCAAGGCACTCAAGGTCTTACAAGAGGAAAACAAGTAGCTTGTTGTCGACAACCTTCAATTGACTTCTGTGGAAAAGAAAAAGAATGTTCTCAAAGAAAATTTTTCATCAGGTATGAGAACAATTCATTTAGGTTAACCAAGACATGAGCCATTTAGCTAGGGAAAATTGAACCCTCTCAATGGAGGAGGTATGTGCCATCTGCCAAAAGATAGCTATCAAAATTAGCACAAGGAAAAATGAGGTTAGCTCTCATATCCTCTCTCTCTTTCCTTCCTAGTTTAGTTAATATTATTTACCATCATACCTAGGAGTAGCGTTAGCATAGGAACACATCATACACCTCACTCTGGACTAAACCATCTATGACAAAGCTAATACTAGTCTAGGTGGGAAGACAACGAACTACGACCTAAGGATAACTATCTAGATACCACAACTAGTCCATCTATGGAGTTCGACCGGATCGTGCGTGAAATGTTCGTATTCATATGGTTGAGTGTAGGGGAACCTAGCCACTCATCAATTACTTTAGATGTACTACCCAATCCAACATCCTAATAGAGATTATAATACCATGACTAGAAAATGGAAAAATTATGGGTTCAAATGTGATTAAAGTTTGTATAAAGGATTATGATGTTAACTCTTAGATAAAATGAATTTTGGATTTGAGTGAAGTAGAATTATTAAAGTTCAATAAGAGAGAGACTTCTAGGTCTCTATAGGCATGGGTAGGGATGAGATAGAGATTTTTTTAGACTATGATATTTTAGAAAATCATGTGATCTAGGTAATGGATCAAACATGAGAAAAACTTACCTAGCTATTTAGTTGAACCACTCATTTTGGTTTTGATTTGAGTAATTATAAAATTAGCATAGGATGGTAAAAATACCAATTTTTGTAGATCGATATTCTTAAAGGTATATTTCTTTTTCCATCACCTCTTCTTTTCATCATTGTTATTTCACTAATTTTTTCTTTTTTTATATTTTTTCCTTTAATTTAAGTTTTCTTCATTTTCTTTCTAATTTTTTTCATATTTTTTTTTCTTTCATTTCATAGGAAGGGGATTTTTGATGATGATTAGGAATTATGGGAGTGATTAGCATGCTAGATCATCATATGGAATCTTTGACTTACACAAACATAAGAATTCATCCCTCACTTCATGACATGCATAAGTTTATGAGATCTTTAACCTCTTTTTACTAGGGTGGCTAGGCAAGGTAAGCATGTGCACCTCAATCTAATCATCCTAGTTAGAACCATCCAATGATTATAAGGATCCTCAATGACTTACCTTTTCCTTGCAAGTGACTAAGCACTCTTCCAGAGTTTTAGAGATCATACCCTAAGGAGTGGACTCACCACCTACCCATGGTTTCAGTAGAATTAGCTTTAGCAGCTCATAGTGTGAGTTCTAGCTCCTTGCTAAATCTAAGCCTCATTTACTTGTATTGGATAGAAGAAAAATGGATGGATAAATTCTATTACATGGATATTTTTTCAATAAAGGCATTACTTTGGACTCATTTGATCCTCTTACATACTCATTGCATATGTAGCTCACCCATCCACCATTAGCTTATTAGGTGAATATTCATAAAGTACATTAATTGGTTTTTCCACACATACATGCTAAAAGAAAAGAAAACCTCATAGAGGATTATTCATTAAGTTCAAAAATTATGAAAATTATAATTAAACATACTATATTTATTAAATGGACAAATAAAAATGGTAGAAAAATAAAATGTTCATATTTCATGAAGTATTTCTCTTTCATGACTAATACATGTTTATCACTTGGTAGAACTTTGAGTACTAAATTGAGTGTTATGCATGCTTAGAGGCAAAAGAAGTTCATTATAGCATACCAAATATTGTCCATGAAATGTTTCATTTGGCACTTAAATACTTGAATAACACATGCTCATGGTGCTACATGACTAGGAAGGATCATGAGATATTTTCTTTTAAAGTATCATTCTAGTCTCATCTCTTCTACTCCTTTTGTGATGAAGGTCTTGGAAGACCAACTTGGTATTGATGGTACTCAACTAGATCCTCTCCATCATAATAGGAAATTTGTCTTCCACCTTGCTTTCTAACTTAATCACTAGAAAATTTGTAAGATATGACTAGCTTGCAGTAATCTACCAACTTCAATCGAAAGTTGGAACCCTTGAGAGGAGAAACTTCCCAATCAAGTTGCTGCTGCAAAGAGATGATATTGACTCTTGTTGAAACAAAGCTACAAAGAGCTAAGTAGTGGCCTTTCTCATTGATTTAAATTTTCACCATGGACCTACTAGGATTTAATCATTTTTCAAGCAAGTTTTCTTCTTCAATAGCTAGCATATCCACTAATGAGTGGTGAGGTACCCCTACACTCAACCATACAAATACGAGTGTCTCACGTGCAATCCGATTGAACTCCAAGGACTAAGTGCTTATGTGCCCAATCGAACACCTAAGGTTAATCAATCATTATCTTCCCAAACTTACTTGTATTGTCACAGTTGTATGGTTAAGTAAGTTTGAGGTATGTGATTTCTGTCTTTTATCTTTTTATCTCTTATGCTAAGAGGAAAGGGTTAAGAGACTAAGTGACTAACTTCATTAACTAAGTTCCAATTATCCTAGCACCAATATCCATTCCCACTTGCGGTACATACCCTGAACCAATGGAATGCTACTGGGATTACGAAATACTACTTGTTACTGGGTTACCAAGTGTTACACACATGCTCGAAGCGATCATAGTAAGTGCACTTAACTAGGAGAGTTTAAGGTTGAGGGAGATTAATTATCTAAGAAAGCATTTAAACATTTAACACTAATTAATTCCTATTTAGCTTACTCCACATGTTGCAAGGTTTATTAGAAAGTTCATCTTTATTTCCATACACAAATATGTGCTTAGGTACAATTTGCTTGAATAAAGATCCGTTCACTTTGAGACTCCTATTGCGGGCACATGGAAATTATTCTATTTTTGGAATGGTAAAACTACTAGAGTTTGGTTAAGGATCTAGATCTAGATGTTAAAAAAAGGAAAAGCTACCTCTTATTTATAGACAAGGTGATGGGCTACGATGTTGCGTACACGATATCACAGGGGAAAATGTGATATCATGGCTCATGCGATATCGGGTCCCATCATACCCCCATGACTAAATGAAAACTTGTCCTCGAGTTCCTTATAAAACATTAGGAAGGTATGGGATTATTTACTTGAATGATACTAATGATAGATGGGTGACATGTCAACAGATCATCATTACAAAACATGACATAATTAGTGTTCATGATAACAAGAGTGAACACTATACACATTTGACATCTAGCCTTATTTGGTAGCTGGGAGAGAAGAGAGAAGAAAGAGAGAGAAAAGAAGAAGTTTTTTGTTGCCGACGCCAAGATTACACTTTTTTTTTATTCATTCATATGTGTACCATCGATCTCATTCCTTGCATAACTACTTTAGCAGTAGTCCATTCCAAGTGTTTCCTCCAGATCCCATCTATTGGTGTATGATTGCCATCTACACACACAACATAGTCTTATATTAGCAAGGGTAAATGAATCATAATGTAATTGATACCTTTCCTTCTTGTAAGGTCCATTGGCTGAGTTGTGATATGCCTGATATGGATCTGGAGATATAATATTGGTGCCTACCCAAGGTGTAGGGGTTAGGAGAAAAATAGAAAAAATTGGACCAAGACCTCCATGACTGAGAGTAAACCTCCAGTAGCGAGAGAATGGAGAAAAAGAAACAATGGTAATGCTGATAAAATGGATGTCAAATATGGAGATGAACAAAATAAATGATGATTGCATAAATTTTTAAGAGAATGAAATTAACAGATGCACCAAATAGGAATGCCAATGGATCCTCCCCAAAGTATGCTCATGCCCTTAATGCCCTGACAATCCCACATTCAAAGAGTTTGTAGGCTCTAGAAATGTCATTTGGAAATAAGAGTTAAATTCTTAACCACAAGAGTTTACCAAAAAGAAAAAAATGCATTACCCAAAATATGGACTATGAAAGAAGGATGGCAAGAAGAGAATGGAATGGAGTCTCAAGAACAAGGTGGTGTACAACCCTTTGTGTATTAATGGTTAATGTGACTTAGTAGATCTCATTCCAAATCTAGCCTCAAACAAACCACATCCAGTGACTTCACATTAATACATTCAACCAATCCATCCTCCTGAAGTAGTAAGAATGCCTTCACCAAAGAGCCACCACCATACCGACGAAACAAAAGAGGAGAAAGTAGGAAGTGAGAAGGGCCTTAGTTAGAGGGATCATGTTTATTTTAGTTCCATAACCAATGCTTGTAGCCCAAATGATTATTTCATCTAAGGGGTGTGCTTTGAATTCTAACCTTTTTTTTTGTATTTTGTGTGAGAACCACACCATGCAAAGACTTATTATTTTTATTGGCTCAGCTTCCTGATAATGGAGTAACGTTAGACTAGAAAGGAAAAATCAAGAAGAAAATATCTAAGAACCTAAGAGAATGGCCAGCACAAGTGCATCAAATCTCCTTGAAGTCACACCCTTTTCAGTCCTTGAGTCCTTCTTTAGTTTGAGAAATGCTTAGTCATCGATTCATTGATATTTCTTATTATTGAGAAAGGGACTATATAGTTCCAAGCCAAGAGAGATCATAGAAATTTATGGATGTATGGATGAAGTGGACTCATTGCTTGCTATATCAAAAAGAACCATATGTTAGTATTAACATCATAACTTAAAGGTAAAAACCAAACATTAGAAATCGATGGAACATAGTTCATACCATCATTAGAAGCACTTATTGGGTGACAAACTGTAACAAAAAAAATAATCACACAAATAAGCGAAAGAGTATGAACGATGTTGCATAACAAAAACAAGAAAAGTTAAAGAAATTTGTAAAACAAAAATGTGTAAAATAGAAAAATTAAATAGGAATTGAGGGTCTTAAATAATAAGAATTTATTTGAATTTCTTAGAAGTGTTCAACTTCTTCTAATTGATGTTTTTAGGTTAAGGGTTGAAAGTTGGTAATGCTCATGCTCCAGTGTATCTATGCTTTCGATGTGAGTGCAAGTTGGTCCCCAGTTGGTTCCATGCATATTGGTGAATTTCTCTCTTGATTAGCTATCAACCACTAGGTGTTTTCTTGCTGTGTGGTTGCTACATATAGGCACCTTTGTACGTTAACTACTGGTGTTCACGGGTTGCATGCAGGCAATGCTGAACATTCCTATATGTCATCACCCTTTGTATAATTGTATGTGATGCATGGAACTTTCTTCTTCTCAATCTTCCTGAAAGTGTTTTTCTTAGATATTTCCAGGAAAAGATCATAGATTCCTAGGCATGTGTTTACGGTACTTAGCCATGTCCTTCCCATTATTATTGGGAAGTCCCCTTTGTCATTGTTGATTTGGATCACTAGGAAATTAGCTGGGTATGACCAACCACACACAGTGGTAATGATGTCCTCCACCAATTCCAAGGGAACAATGATGGACTAGTCAGCCAGCTCTAAGCAAATATTTCTCTTCTTTAGTGAAGGCAGGTTCCAAGCTTTATACATTTCTTGTGATATTAAGTTGACTTCAGAGCCTAAGTCCAAAAGAGCCTTACGTGGTTCATTCCTAATGACTTGGAGGTAGATTAAGGGACTTTTGGGGTTAGAGAATTTCTTGGGAAGGTGGCCTTCCTTGATCCAGTCAGTAACGGTATGTGTTAACATAATCATATGTGTTGAGCTTTGTTGTTGGTTTGAAGGGAGATTTGAAGCCTTATTTGATGGAACAACATTTGGAGGCTCAATCGCTTGTGGTTGTGAGAGCTTGTTTGGATTGTTGGTTCTGAAGAAAGGTCTTATCCTTGTATGGTTTTCAGAACTAGCAGTAGGTTGAAGGTTTATAGATCTTGTAGCATTGCATTTTTGCGGTTGAGTGGGGAGTTTCCCTTACATTGTTGGAGCAGGTGGTAGTGGAGCTATCGACGTGAGAGTGGCTGACAAATTTGGAGGATGGCATGCATGTGGTGTGTCTCTCCTAGGAGAAGGAGTCTTATAGTACTCCTGAGCTTGGTAGTGATGTTGTGGGGTCATGTGGCCAATAGAGTCACTTGGAGAGATTGGTTGCTACACGTAATAGCCAGATGGATCTGGTTGCTGGTAAGGGTATTGTTGTCTTGATGGTGGCATCCCCCATGACTGTGGGTATTCCCACTACTAGTGTTGCTCGATAGGTTGTGATGGAGTTCCACTTGGATAATATGTTAATGGTTGGTGGAACTGTCTTGGATTACCTTGGGTTGTTAAGTCTTGGGTTGAATGCATACACCCCAGACTCTTATAGATGTGAAATTATTGGGCAACATCTGTTAGGATGGTCATAGTGACATATCTCACGTCCACCTTCATTATCCATATTTGTTACATGCATGGTCCAAATCCCTCTTCTTTTTTTATCATGGTCACTACTTCACTCTTTAGACTCCTCTACAATTTTTAGAATAGTTTCAAATCTACTATCTAAGGAGTCCCACATTTGATCTACCTTGGCCGACACTTTTGTTGTTAATTTTTGAAGTGACAAGGTTTTCCTACTCACCATCTCCTCGAGTGGTAACTCATCCTCCTCGTCATAAAATCTTACTCCCCTTTTTTATAGGGAAGGATCTCAGTTGTACTCTTTCATGCTTTCTCTCTTGCGTAGCTCTCCTTCTTCCTTAGCTACTTGCTCCAAAAATCTATGGATCTCATGGAACCTAAAGTTAGATAATCTCCCTTGGGCATATGTTCCAAGGGTTCTCTTGGTTTCATGTCTTAACCCATCTACGAGATGGCATAGTTAATCCCGTTGTGCGTAACCATGGCCCGGGCAATGATGTAGTAATGCATAATATCAGCCCATGGCAGCATCCAAGGGTTCATGATTATCCTACTTCCATCCTTGGATCTGCTTTTGCAAGTTGGACACTCATGAGTACATTTGATACTTATCGTTGAACAGCTCTAGCATCGTACTCCACCTTTGAATGGATTCTGGTTCTAAGGACCAATACTAGCTTTTCTCTTCTTTTATGAGTGTCCTTGGGAACAACTTTAATTTTTGCCAATCATTCTCAATATTTTGCAAGGCACAGGCATCAAGAAATGCCTATAAGTGGTTCTGAGGATCAGCATTGTATCCCCCCTCAAATCGTGGGATATTATTCATGTCTAATCGCTTGATCCTACTATCTTTCTGGTTCCTTGTAGGTATTCTAATGGTCTTTGTAATGTCTAACATGCTTCGAGTTGCAAGTAGGGGTTCTTCATGGTCATTTCTCTCGTAGTGTTTGTGATGTCTATGTCGTTCCCTACTTTTCCTTCTTCCATGTCGTGATTCTCTCGAATGCCCTTGTCCTCGCTCTTGACTCTCTCATCGAGGTTTCTCATT
The DNA here is from genome assembly GCA_015680685.1 of Gnetum montanum. Taxonomy (NCBI): domain Eukaryota; kingdom Viridiplantae; phylum Streptophyta; class Gnetopsida; order Gnetales; family Gnetaceae; genus Gnetum; species Gnetum montanum. The sequence goes on from MNCI01001848.1 coordinate 233,238, forward strand.
TTGTTTACCCTTGTCCTCATGGTTATGTTCCTTATGACTGCATCTTGATGTTGAAGGAGAGGGTGAATCTGATGATGAAGGGGAAGAAGAAGGAGAACCATCACCATGATGATGTTTCTTACCTTCTCTTCGGTGATCCCATCCTCGATCGTGATGATGATCAGACTTTCCACCTTTATCTTGTGTTTGTGTTCCCTCATTAAACACTTGGTGTTTGTGGGGATTAGAACTAGGGTTGTGGATTGTGGAGTGAAGGTTCTGATACACCACCTCCTCACTATTGTTAGGAGGGAGAACATCATTTTGTGGAGAACCTGTTGAAATAGGTTCACCACCCTCAATTTTTTTTAAGACAGGTGGAGCATTATGGGGTCTTTTTCCCTTCAAAAATGTATAGTATCTCTCCTATTGCAAGTCCCGTTGACGTTACACTTCTGTGGGATGGTAGTCCCTTGAGTTGTAATCGCATGCAATGTACTCAGTGTATAATTGTGACATGCCTACTCATGTAAGGGCATGAAGGAGCATGTTGGGGGCTACTCTTTCTGGAGGCAACACTATGTTACCCTCCAAGTCTCTCCAACGTAGTTGTTCATCTTGATGGAAGACAAAGGTAAAGTTGGTTATATATTCATTTTGATGAATATATACCATGTTGAATTGTTGAGGAACTGGCAGTTCTTGGTTATGTGTGTTGTGCCACCGACTGTCTCTAGTGTTGTTCCTAGGCAATGAAGTGCTTTTGTGTAAATAATACAACATTTTAGTCTTATTTGGTGTGTTGTTTACCATTATGTTATTTTTCTTTTGATCAACCCTAAGGGTTCGTTCTAGCTCCCAATGATGTAAATGATTTCCTATGTTCTACATATCATACAAACAACTAAGTCCCCAGCAACGGTGCCAATGATGAGTGGCGAGGTACCCCTACACTCAACCATACAAATATGAGCGTCTCACATGCTATCCAGTTGAACTCCAAGGACTAAGTGCTTACACACCCAATCGAACACCTAAGGTTAATCAATCGCTATCTTCCCAAACTTGTATTTTCATGGTTGTATGGTTAAGTAAGTTTGAGGTATGTGATTTTTATGTCTTTTATCTTTTTATTGCTTATGCTAAAGGAAAGGGTGAAGAGACTAAGTGACTAACTTCATTAACTAAGTTCCAATTATCCTAGCACAAGTATTCATTCCCACTTGCCGTACACACCCTGAACCAGTGCAACGCTACTGGGATTACCAAACACTACTCGTTACTAGGTTACCAAGTGTTACACACGTGCTCAAAGCAGTCGTACGAAATGCACTTAACTATGAGAGTTTAGGGTTGAGGGAGATTAATTATCTAAGAAATCATTTAAACATTTAACACTAATTAATTCCTATATAGCTTACTCCACATGCTACAAGGTTTATAAAAAAGTTCATCTTTACTTCCGTACACAAATGTGTGCTTAGGTACAATTTGCTCGAATAAAGATTCGTTCACTTTGAGACTCCTACCGTGGGCACATGGAAATTTTGTATCTCTCAAATGGTAAAATTGCTAGAGTTTGGCTAAGGGTCTAGAATTAGATGTCAAAACAAGGGAAAGCTACCTCTTATTTATAGACCAGCTGATGGGCTACGATATCACGTATGCGATATCACAGGGGCAGACGCGATATCGCGGCCCATGCGATATCACATTCCATCATCCACCTTGGACATGAAGATGATGATAACATCATCATGAAGTATCATCTTGTTACCTCTTCCATACATGATTATGAAACCTATCCCTAAAGCATATGTTATTCTTTGATGACATTTAGGAAACATCACTAGGGCCTCTTAGATGTAAGCTTTTATTTGACATGCATGATTATCCTATTTACTAAGTGAAGAGGCTAATGTGAGCCTAGTCTTGCAATTCTCATGTATGTGCTTAGGATAAAATTTCTTATATTGGGACCTTGAACTCATCCCCCCTCCACTGCGCCGCATTTCCTCCTTCCATCCCCCTTCATCCCCACATCCACCCTCCCCTCCATTTGCCCCAACATAATGAAATTAATAGAAGATTGATAATATTACCTAGTAGCATGTATGTAAGTAGGATTGGTACAATAGGAAATATTACATGATTTGGTTTACCTTGGCAATGATTAATTGTATATTTCACCTTACATGGGGCCACGAAGTAGAAATTTCTAGTGCTTGGAAGCTTAATTAATAGGATTGCTTGAAGTAGGCAGGTATTGCTAAGGTGTCATTGATGATTATTAATAAGCACCTACCTAGAAGGTGTGAATTTGAAGTGCAACCCTACCTATGATGATATTTTTTCATGACATGCTTTTAAAATTTTACCTAAAATTTTACTTGTACATATTTACATTACATTTCATTTTTTCATTCATAAAAAATAAAAATAAAATTCTTTTGAAAATAGTAGATTAAGTATATTTAGAATTATAACATTACTTTTTGAAAATATGAATAAAAAATCCATTTCAAAAATGATTTATAGTAATTCATATGAAAATAAAAATAAAATACTTTAGATGAAGTACCCTTACAACATAAATATTAAAACATTTTATTAATAAAAATCAATTTCAAAATGGTTTATAAATATTAAAAAATTTAATTATAAATGTTCTAAAAAGGATCAAACTAAATACTAGAAAGATTTAAAATATGAAAATCGTATTGTTTTCAATTATAATATCTTGCAAGCTTTCAATACTTCTGGAATAACCTCCATAACCTTTGCTCATTGAAAATAAATAGAATTAGTATTATTTTTTAAATTATATAAAATTCAAATATGATAATATTATAAATAATTTAGCTATACCTTTCTCTAATATCTTTCATGTTTTATATTCTTCCATATTTCATAAACTTTGTTCCGATGTTAATGACACATGAATTAGAGCATCAAGAGTTTCCAATGATATCCTTAATTATATTCCAGTGAGAAAAGCCTCTATCACATAAAAATGTGATCTTCATATATCCTCAATAAGAACCATTTGCTATAGTTTCAAAAAATTAGGAAATTTTTCATACAAACTTGTAGTAGAAAATATTTTCCATGCTTATTTATTACAAGAGCATTTGAAGAACAAAATACAGTATCAACAAACCCATTTAATTGAACTTACATCCATTTTTTGATATCTATTATCAACTATTTGTTGTTTAAGTTTTGTACAAATTCTTTCAAACCAATTAGATGAAGCTTTGTCTCTAACTTCTATATCTACTGCTTGATGATAAGGGATAAATAACTTAATTAAATTGAAGAACAAAAGATATGAAAATATTTTATTTAAGAAGTTAATTGATTTATTGGCATATGCAATTGTTATTTGTTGATACTTCTTGTAAGCTTGTTTCTATAACCTTATTATTAATTACCTTCTTAGACTCTTCAAATAATAATTCATGCTTGTGAATGTTTCCATTTTACCTTATATCTCCAAATATCTAGATGTAGAAGCATTCAAAATTTTTTGAAGATATTATGTATCTTTAGAAAAAGTATTTTTTCTTAAAAATTTTTAATTCAAAGAGGTTATAGTTACATCTATGATTGCTCCAAGTGTAGTAGGATCAACAAATGCCATATTTAGTTTGTTCAAATTTTGAAGTATATTAGCAATCATAAAAAGAACAACATTGCAAAATTTCTTTCTATGTTATACCATAACTTCATCCTTTTCTTTTTCCATGTTGATAAAATTACTATCATCAAGATAACTAATCTTTGAACCACCTATCCTCTTGATAGCCAATGAACATGATGTACTTGAAGAGCTTCAAGAGTTTCTATTTGCATCAATTCTTTTAATTTAAAAAATTCAGAATGTCTTTTTTAGATGTATTAACTCAAGCATACACCTTATTTGCTAATTGATCAAGAAACATAATTTGATGGAATTTTTTTGAACCATCTATAACCACTAAGGCTTCTTTGCGTGCAATGCAATGCACACGATTAAATAAGGACATCATTTCTAAGAAGGAAAACAAATCCATTTTCAATTCCAATCTTGCAAATGCACCATATATACCACCAAAATATTTTACTAGAAAGGCCTTCTATTCCATTAATATTTTTATTGTATTATAAATAGCTTTTCCTGTACCATTCTTTCCATTGACTAACTTTATAAAATTTGATTTTAAAGATCTAAGTTAGCATATACTATAAGATGCTTTGCTAAAGTTCAATTAGTGCTTTCATCTAACAAGAAGAAAATAGGACATTCTAATATTCTTTTTGTTTGTAAATACTCAACATAATGAGAAATAAATATTAAAAAATCATGCCCAACTTTATGGATTTGTATAAGAAAGAGTAGTTTTTTCTAGTTAACATATTTGACATATGAAATGATATTAGAAATGTCCAAAGAGATTCATAGCAACTTTTCCTATGCTATCCAATAAAGAACCACATTGTTATGTTAATTTTATTTTATTTTGACATATGTGTTGTGGAATGGACTTGCTTTTTTCTCATCTTCCAAAATCCATGTTGTGCAAGTTTATGTCTCAATGATTGTGCATGAAGTTTGATAGCATCTAATTGATGTGTGGTGCATCTAACACCCAATCACCAAGCACCTTGAACTTTTTATTTCTCACAATATATACATTTCATAACTCTCTTCATTGAATCCCAATTTATCAAAGTAAAATTTTTTGCTTACTTTAATCTAAAACCTCTCTAAACTTTTCTTGCTTTATTTTTGATGAGTGGCGAGGTACCCCTACACTCAACCATACGAAACGAGTGTCACACGCACGATCTGTTCGAACTTCGCAGATGGACTAGTTGTGGTACCTAGATAGTTAGCCTTAGGTCGCAGTTTGCTGTCTTCACACCTAGACTAGTTTTTCATATGTCACATATGGTTTAGTCTAGATGAGGTGTATGATATGCTCCTAATTCTATGCTACTCTTGAGGGCAGTGGAAAATAATATTAACTAAACTAAGCTAGGAGGAAAAGGGTAAGAAAATCTAATCTAGCCTAAGTGCGACAAGCAACCGATTCCTTGATCAACCGTACACATCTTGGACTTCGTGCATGACTACCACTGGGACTACCAAGCGTAGCTCCTAGGTACGCCATTGGGATTACCAAGCACAGATCCCAAATATGCCACTCGGTTACCAAGCGTAGATCCTGGATATGCCACTGGGCTNCATAGGAAAAAATCTAACTCTGGAGGGATCAAACTGCCAGAGCTTCGCTACTCTAAAACTGGGGTCAAAATGAGGGAGAGCTGCCTCCTATTTATAGAAATTACAGCTGACTGTGATATCGTGTACGCAATATCGCAACCCATGATATAACGTGGGTGCGTTAATGTGGGTGCCTTAACGTGGATGCCTTAACGTGACCACTAGTAATATGACCAATTTCATGTCTCATCATACCCCCACGACTGAATGAAAACTTGTCCTCGAGTTAAAGTGAGAACAAGCTACATTGATTACATAGTGGATAGGTATGGGATTATTAGATGGAAAAATGGGATGATGCCGCAGTGTGGGAAGAAAACAAAACAAAGACACAACACAGAATATTTACAAAAATTTGGAACTCATGTAGTTCCTAGTGGCGATGACTCCTCCATAGGTGTCTTTCCCCTTTCATGCGCTCCAGGTCTGGGATTTGATAGCATTGAAGTACAGCCTGGAGTTTCTCCTCTTGTAAGGCCTTGAGTGCCTTGGCATGCATGTAAGTTTGCACTTGTGCCATAGAGGCAACCCAAACAGTCTTCTCTTTTTCTTCTTCCACCCTTTTATTCTCTGTCAACAGTTTATTAAGTTGCTCAGTTCTGAAAGTGTCCAACTGGTGCTAAGCAACCTTTGGCCTTGTGTTCGAAAGGTTTAATACTTCTGAAATGGCTTGAATAGAGAAATCAATAGTCACACCACAAATGTTAACCATGGTTCCTTCTTCTTCATTGTGCCAAAATTGATACATTTCCCCTAAGTTCCAGGCACTGCTTTCAGAGAGGGTATCTCCTACTTCTGCCTATCTAGACCGTATGGTAGGAGGATCTTCTTGATGAACACTGAATGATTGTTCCTCCTATTCTACATGTTGTCTGACAGGACTTTGTCTTCCACCTCTCTGAGCTCGTTCAATCACACCTTGAGCAGAACTTTCCTCTTGTTCACGTTTCGGGGCCATCTGCAATCACACGGGACCAATTGTTAGTAAGGTTGTTACCAAAGTTAAATTATACCTTACTACTTGCCTTAATAGATTTACTTTATTTCCGTGTGATGTTAATTATTAGAAGAACATGTCCTTAAAAGATTATAGTATTCAGTCCTCTTTGCTTAGGTGGTTTCCCAATTTAATTTTTTGGTATAGNAAAAGATTATAGTATTGAGTCCTCTTTGCTTAGGTGGTTTCCCAATTTAATTTTCTG
>MNCI01001848.1:242539-292049 GCA_015680685.1 Gnetum montanum
CCAACTGTTATCAATGTTATTCCATGTGTAGGCATCGTAGAAGGCTAGTAAATGTTGATGTGGATCTAAGTCGTAGCCTCCTGAAAATGTAGGAAAGTTGTTTAAATCGAGCCTGGGTAGTCAGCTCTCTTTACGATGCCTACGTGAGATTCGAACAACCTCTTGTATTTGCATTAAGCTTGTAGTGGCCAGTGGGGGTTCATTGTCATCGGGTAAGTTAGGCTTTCGTGTATTATGATGACATTGTTTTTGTTCATTCTTATAGGAAACTCCCACTTCAAGTTGTATACTCCAATCTTCATCTTCATATAGTTCGTTGGTTCTCTAATGAACTTCCTCACTAAGTGTGGCATTATTATCATCTTGTAGGAGAGGCATTGTTGTGTGTGAATTTATATGTGACTGTTTAATAATTATTTCTTCTTTCTAAGAGATGTATCATTAAGTTCTTTACAGCGACCTTGTATGATATAACTAATCTAGATAACTAGCACCATCCCTAGCAACGACGCCAATGATGAGTGGCGAGGTACCCCTACACTCAACCATACGAAACAAGTGTCGCACGTGCGATCCAATCGAACTCCGCAAATGGACTAGTTGTGGTACCTAGATAGTTAGCTTTAGGTCGCAGTTCGCTGTGTTCCCACCTAGACTAGTTTTGCATATGTCACATATGGTTTAGTCTAGATGAGGTGTATGATATGTTCCTAATTCTATGCTACTCCTGAAGGCAATGGAAAATAATATTAACTAAACTAAGATAGGAGGAAAAAGGTAAGAAAATCTAATCTAGCCTAAGTGCGACGAGCAACCGATTCCTTGATTAACCGTACACATCTTGGACTTCAGGCACGACTGCCACTAGGACTACCAAGCATAGGCCTAGGTACGCCACTGGGATNGATGCTCGTAATCAAGTTGTACTCACACCGCGCTATGAAAGCAATAAATAACATTAAATAAATAACAAATAAATAAACTAAGTGAATGCTACAATGATGAAGTAATCTCGATCTTTATTGCTGGTCATGTACGTGTCCAAGTACGGCACATTGGAATAAAGACACCGTACAATTACATTCACCACACTACCGGCAGACACGGGAAAAAATCTAACTCTGGAGGGATCAAACTGCCAGAGCTTCACTACTCTAAAACTAGGGTCAAAATGAGGGAGAGCCGCCTCTTATTTATAGAAATTGCGGTTGACTGTGATATCATGTACATGATATCGCGACCCATGAGATATTGCAACCCATGATATAACGTGGGTGCGTTAATGTGGGTGCCTTAACGTGGGTGCCTTAACGCGACCGCCAGCAATATGAGCAATTTCATGTCTCATCAATTTTGTAATATATTTTTAGCTACATCAATTTTAGGTGCCTTTCTAAAATTAAAATCTATAGTTCTTAATTTATTTGTACTTTTGTAAAAGTTGATAATTAAATATTGCCCTTTTTTCAACTTTGGCATCTTTATCAATATTTTATTTACATTCAAAAACTTAGAACATAACTTTTTTTAATTGAAAAAAATTAATGTGTTATTTCTAAATGTGATGAGCAGCAGGTAGTCCCTATGCCCAACCATATGAATCACAAGCATTGCATTAGCAATTCAGTCGAATTCAATGGACTTAGCTCCTAAATGCACCGATGGGCAAAGATAATGACTTAAAGACATGATCATTATCTTCTTGGATTTACTTATGGGAGTTCACTTTGTATGGTTAAATATAAGCCAAGGCACATGTTTTTTATGTATATATTTTATATTTTATTTGATTAAATCTAGGTGTAAAACAAATGTAATTAATTATAAATTAACTAATTAACTATCTAATGCCTTACTCTAACTACCCTAACATAAGCATCTAGGCCCTCCTTTTGTGCATGTCTTGAACTCGTTAGGAATGTTTCTAGGTTACCAAGTATTAGGCTATTAGGTGTACCAACAAGCGATGTACTTCATGGGCTCTAAGTTATGATAGTCTTCCTTGGGCATAAGTCCCAAGGGTTCTTCTAGTTTCATGCCTTAGCCCATCCACAATGTGGCAAAGTTGATCCCGTTGAGTGTACCCATGGCCCGGGCAACGATGTAACAATGTGTAGTAGTGGGCCATGGAAGCATCCAAGGGTTCATAAGTACCTTGTTTCCAGCCTTGGATCTGCTTACATAAATTAGACACTCTGGAGTACATTTGATACTTATCATTGAAGAGTTCTAGCATCATACTCCACCTCTTGATGGTTTTTGGTTCTAAGGATCGGTACCAACTCTATGCTTCTTTAGTGAGTGTCCTGGGAAACAACTTAAGTTTTTTCCACTTGTTTTCTTTGTTCTACAAGGTGCAGGAATCATGGAATGCCTATAAATGATGTTGCAAATCAGCGTTGTATCCCCCCTCAAAGTGTGGAATATTGTTCATGTCCAAATGCTTGATTCAACTATCCTTTGGGTGCCTTGTTGGAATCCTAACTGCCTCCATTATGTCAATCATACTTTGGGTTGCAAGTAGGGGCTCGTCATGATCATCTCTTTCATGATGCCTATGATGTCTACATTGTTCCCTACTTTTCCTTTGTCCTTACCCTTGTCCTCTCTCTCGACTTTCCCATCGAGGTCTCTCATTTCGTCTACCTCTATCTTCACCATTATGTTCATGGTGGCTGTGCCCAAATGGGGAAGGAGAGGGTGAGTGATGAGATGAAGGAGAAGAAGAAGGGGAACCATTGCCATGATGATGTTTCTTTCCTTCTCTTCGACTGATATGGCCCTGATTGTGGTGATGATCTAAGTGTCCATCCTTAGCATGAGTTTTTGTTCCCTCTGTGAATAGTTAGCATTCACAGGGATCATAACCAGTGTTATGTACCATTGATCATAGGTTCTAATACCCAACCTCCTTACCATCATTAGGAGGGGGAACATCATTTGTTAGACAACTTGTTATAATGGGTTCCTCATCTCCTATTTCTCTAAGGACGTGTGGACCTTTGCCCTTCAACAGTGTATGTTGGCCCTCCTGCCTTAAGTCCCTGATACATTGTGCTTCTATGGGATGATAATCCCTCAAATCAAAGTCTTCCACAATGTATTCAGCATATAATTCTATCATGCCTATTTATGCCAAAGCACAGAAGAGAATTTTAGGGACTGATCGATCTGGGGGTAACATGATGTTACTTTGCAAATCTCTCCATCGCAGCTGTTTGTCTTGATGGAGGATAAAGGTAAAGTTTAGAATATACTCATCAAGATGAGTATAGACTTTCTGGTATTGTTTAGGACTTGGCTGATTTCGACGATGTGTTTTTGAGTGCTAACTATTTTGTGTATTATCTTTAAGTGGTGAGTTGCTCTTGTTAGAAGAAGACATCATTTCTTCTTGGTGTGCTAATTGACCGTTATATAGATTTTTGTTTAAATTAACCTGAAGGTTCCTTTAGGCTCCCAACGATGTGAGTGATATCCTATGTTCTATTCAGCACACAAACACTTAGTCCCTGGCAACGACACCAATGATGAGTGGCGAGATACCCCTAGACTCAACCATATGAATACAAGCATAGCATGTGTGATCTGGTCAAACTTCATAGACTAAGTGCCTACACGCCCCATTGAACACTTAGGGTTAATCATTCATTGTCTTCCTAGACTTACTTGTAGTTGTCACAGTGTATGGTTAAGTAAGTCTGAGGTATATGATTTTTATGCTTTTTATGTTTTGGTCTCCTATGCTAACAAAGTGAAGGGTTGAGAAGACTAATTACTAACTCTAACTTATGAGCTAACTCTAAATTAACCTAGCATCAGCATCCATTTCCACTTACCATACACACCCTGAACTGATGCAACCATGGCTACCAAATGCTAATCATTGTTGGGATCACCACGCATAACGCATCTGCTCGATGTGGCTGTATTGAGACACTTAACTAGGAGAAAAGGGTTGAAAGAGAAAACATTAAATAACAAATAATAAATAATAGGTAATAAATAACAATAATAAAATCCTATTCCATGCACTACAAGGTTTATCCGAAAAGCTCGTCTTTATTGTCGTACACAAACTTGTGTTCAGGTACAATGTTTACTCGAATAAAGATCCGTTCACTTTGGGACTCCTACTGCGGGGACATGGAAAATATTCTATCTTTGGAGTGATCAATCTACCAAAGTTTCCCTACTATCTAGCCTAGGATAAGGAAATAAGGGAGAGTCGCCTCTTATTTCTAGATATGATGGCACACAGCGATATCGCGTACGTGATATTGCAGGGAAGACGCAATATCGCGTACGCAATATCGTAAAATCATGTCCCATCATTTGGGATGTGATGGATGAAAAGATGACCACTACTCTGAAGAATATTGAGGGTTAGATGGTTGAAGTTGCAACCTAAGTAGTTGCACCACAAGAAGATAGAAAGAGATATGATGGAAAGGATAAAGACAACCTTTCTTATTCTAACAGCATTCAAGAAGATCAAAATGAGATCTTCTCTTCCTTCTTTAATGATGAGGATCCTTGTGAATACTGCATGAACTCCCATGATTCTTAGTGAAACCTAGTCATGGCTCACATAATTAGTAGGATGGAGCAATCTATGTACCTTTGAATTCTAGTTTCATAAACACAAAAATAAGGAGTTTTCCATACCTTGGCTATTCATACTATCCTAGTGCTACTTATTTATAGCTTGTGTAGTAGTACTAATAATGGCAAGTTCCAAATCTTTGGTATGCTACTCCATGGAATCTTCTCATTCTAATGCAACAAAAGATGGAACCTTCTCCTAATCCATACTTTTATGGTACACAAGTAGGTATTTATCAAACCCCAATAATGATACCTCAATAGTATCTTGTTGCTTACAATAGTCCTACCAGCCCAGCTTCCCAGTAATAGTAGCAGTAGCTTCTACTTCAAGCTTCCCAACAATAGTAGTAGCATTTTCTACTTCTTGGTCCCATGCAAGGTAGGATACACAGTTAATCATAATGAAGGTAGGCTAAATCATGTAATATTACCTATGGTAATGATCTTGCTTATCATTGAATTTCTTGAAAATACCAATTATAGTCTTGTCAATCTTTGAGAACTACTTTAGGACTTGTTTGGCCATATAAATACATGGATATTGAATCTGTAGAGATGTTAAGTCTATGGATTTATGAATCTAAGGAGATTATACTTCAAATGGTGAAATCTGACTAGAATAATAAAAACAATAGAAATGATGAGCTTAACATGAATCTAAAGATTCATTTGGATACATCTTTATGGAACCATCAAGAACTAAATAAATTTCTAAATATTATGGGTGGAATTTTCCGAAACAAAAGCCTAAGAATCAAGTAACTAAACATTTCCTTAGATAATTTGTCTTACCTTGAGATATGCAAATTGTGCGTGTATATAATGAATTGGTACAAGGCTTTAGCTTTTAAAGATAATAAATCATATTCACATAATAATATTAAGTAAGGCATTTCCATTTTCACATTTAACTCTTTTAGAAAAAAAAAAAGAAAATATTTTTACACTCTTTCAATATCTCTCCAAAGCTTAGCCCTAAGTCCAAGTCCATAAACTACACATTCAAACAATAAAGATAGTTTGGAAAAAAAAAATTTCTAAGCCTAAAGTCCTAAATCAATGTACTTTCTTTTGAAAGCTTACAAAACCTTGAAGTCTCTTGCTATTCTTTCTTTGATGCACTTCCACATATGTAATTCTTCATATAAATAAGACCTAAATGTTTAAAAGAATCTACTATTTGCTCATTGGAGTGAATTCAATTCCTTTTCTTCTTTGCTACATATTTGTCCCATCATAGTTATGACTAGATAATTGGTTGGGGTTCCCTATGAATTATTTTGATTTATGAAGAATAAGTGTCAACCTTTTGGTTAATGTCCTTGAATCGTTCATCATTAATGATTTTGCAATTCATATTATATGTAGGGAAGTTATGATTTATTATTCGATGTTCATAAATCACTAAGGTAAGTTTTATTGATTCATGACTATATGTAATGAATTGGTACAAGGCTTCAACTTCTAAAAGTAATAAGTCACATTTACTTAATAACATTGAGTAAAGTGTTTACATTTTTACTTTTAACACTTCCAGAAGAAATTTTTTTGGACTCTTTCAATATCTTTCTAAAGCTTAGCATTGAGTTCAAGTCCCTAAACAACACATTAATACAATACAAAAAGTTTTTAAAAATTGTTTTCTAACATTCCAAACCTAAAGTCCTAAATCCTTACACTTTCTTTTGAAAGCATACAAAGCCTTGAAACCTTGTGCTATTCTTTCTTTGATGCACTTTCCCACATATAATTTTTTATATAAATAAGACTTAAATATTTAAAAGAATATATTCTTTGCTCATTGGTACCTTCAAATTGAAAGTTATAGTACATATTTCTTATACCTCATATCATCAATTTGGTTTTATCCATATTTATTTGAAGACCAAATTAGTGACAACAATTTTCTAAAATTTAGAGCATATTTTGCATACCATTTTGCAGTAGTGGAGATTGAGGTAGCATTATTTGCATACAAAAGAAAATTCCTGCTTAGGATACAATTTTGATAGCATGAATATCTTGCCTATTGTATAATCATTCTTGTATTTCATCAATAAAGATACCAAAGAGGATTAAAGAAAGTGGACAACTTTACTTACTTTTAGCTTTTGCTTTACAATTGAAATTTTTTTTCTAAATTATTATCTATAATTTAAATAATCACTTCTTTGTATAATCTTTAAGTTATTATGAAGCAAATTCAAGAATTAGAGTTTAAAAAGTTAGGTTAATGACTATGGCATACTTTTTGTGAGAGGTTGTCAATGCAAAGTCAACTTCAAACAAATCATAAAATGCTAACCTTAGTACCATTGTTGAACTCACTCTAGTTTGAGCTAGAATTGTCATTACTAATATTTAATTTGAGATTCAAGTAAATGCTTGTGCCTGAATCATATCAATCAGCCGTGTCTAATGACCGCAAGTTCCAGCACATTAACATGTGTTTCCATCTAAATATTTTAGAAAAGAATGGAAAGGTGAGAAGCACAATGCTTCCATGAAAGACGTTGCATGTACAAGGAAATTTTGAGAGGTTCGGTATTGAAATTTCAAGGTTTGTTTTGATCAGAAAATATAAAGGAGTCTTCGTCTTCTCAAGACATGTGAGACATGTGAGAAAGCGAGGGTGTTTCCAGGTTCAGATTATTGTTTGATTTGATCAACAATGTAATGAACGTATAAAAGGTCGACGACAGGTTTTTAATTCAAAGTAATTATAAGACAAATTCAAAAATTAAAGATGAGTAAGTTTGGTTAGTGACTTCTGCCATGCTTCAAATGACCAAATTATATAAGAGATGCATGCTTTGACTGGGTTAAGTTGTCCCCAGTTTTCTCTGTAAGGTTTCCACTGAAACTATTGAAGGAGAGATTGAACTCCTCCGCATCCAGCCATTCTACAATGTTAATGCTAATGTTCCTTGGAGAGATCAATATACCAAGCTATTTTATTTATCGTTTCTGGTTTTCCCATGTGAACCATGTACATGTAAACTCTCCTAATGATAAATACGATGGGTGCTTCAACCCAGCCATAGTCTGAGTATCATCATTCTCCAATTTTGGAGACATTTAGAATGCTATTGTTAAGTAATAAAATGAAGTGTCTTATCGACAAAATATTGAATCGAAGTGAAGTTACGTAGAAACAGTTCGTCCATAATAAAAGAAACGTGATGCCTTAGTTACAAAATAAACATTCGGTATTTCTAATTCATCCTATGGCAAGGCTATTTAACTTTTCCTTGCAAAAATTGTATTATCTTGTTTCTCCAGGTTTGCTGAAATCTGACAAAGGCCAACCTAAGAAAATTTTATTTACATTTTTATTTACAAGTAAAAAAATCAATCGTTAAAATCTATCGATTATTCAAATTTTTGAATATGGTAATGCAATAGCAATGTGGAGGACTCCGTGAGGATGATGCACAGTAGTCATAGGGTTTGGTTGCTATGAAAATTGGGCATGGCTTACAAGGGGGTTTACCAATAAACAAAGATTTAGCTCTTCATAGAGGTGAATGGTGAAAAAGAAGTCATGTAGTTAATCCTATTTTGCTAAGACAATGATACCATGATGATGATGATGAAAAATGATATAAAGGTTTATCATACTTATTTACAATTGGATAACTTCTTTAACAATATAAACATAAGTAATTATGCCCAACATGTATTTTGGAAATTATAAAATTAAAACACTTTTAAATGCTATTTAAAATTAAATATCTTAATATGTTACCTTTTTATTTATAGAAGTGCCTACATAAAATATTAAACTAGAAAGGACTACATTAAAAACTAAGTTATAAAGGTCTTCAAAAAGTTCAAATGCCTTTTTCCATGCTTTTGTTAAAGTGTAATTTACTCCCTATAGAAGGAAAAAGTTATTTGTCAATTTATTGCTTATAGTAAAAAATTAGCAAAATAAAAGATCAAATTTTCTAAAGCAGTTTTTGAAAACACAAAAGAGCAAGGATAGTTTTTCAATGAGGCTTTGTTTGAGTTCATATTATGTTAGAATAGAAAGTGAAAGATGGATGCAAATTCTTATAGAAGAATGTACATGTAAGCTATGTTGATCAAAAAAATTTGGATAGTGCATAGCAAGTTTTTATTAGTTGTCCTTAGACTATGCATTTGAGACAAAAATATAATATTGCACCAAAAGTACTATAGAATCCTTTCTTGTTAAATCCAGTATTATTTTATTTGATCGTTTTATGTTGAAGTTATATTTAATTTTCATGATTAAAGTGAAACCTTCTAAATCTTAAAAGGTAATAAAACCTCAGGTTCAGTTTCAAAATCTTCGGTCAATGTTCATCTCTTTTATATTGTAGCACTAAGCTAATACCCAACCCAACGTTAATTTCCTTGTTCAGTTATGTTAACCTGTATCCATATAAGTTAGACACAATTCGATCCTTAGTAGGCAGTGTCTTGATTAAAATATTCTGGGCTTACCTAGGATTCATCTCATATCAACCGTGTCTGTTTTAAATCATTGAATCTCTCTTGCTTTCCTAAACAAAGAACAGGCACACCTTTCACAGCTCTTTAACGCAAAATGCCTTGCATGTGCCAGTGTGTGCAAATTTTTTTGGAATATAATAATTTCAGTTTTCTTCGTTTAAACTTGGGGAAAAAAGGAAAAAAAATAAAAATTAAAGCGTTGCAAGTTGGGTGCCGCACAAGAGCCCTTCCGAAAAATATATGCTGGGATCGCAGAGACTTACCATATGCAATATCGTATCGTAGATAATCTACCTCGGAAAGAATCCGCTAAGGCTGATGGGTTCTTTTGGAGTTCAAGAAACAGCAGAGAGTTTCCATTTCTGGAATCTGCTGAATCCCCTACTTTCTTTGTTTGTTTCTGCTACAATGATCATGCAATCTGTGTACTACGATCCTGTGGTTTTGGTGTGGAAGCGGCTCTGCGGATTCATTACATAGGTTTTCGGTGATGCTCAACAACAAGACTAAAGTGCTACGGGAATATGGCAAGACCTGAGGATCTCAGCAGAAGCAGAAGAAGAAGAAACAGGGGAAAAGGAAGAGCTCAATTTGGCTTATGACATCTATGATGTTTGTGAATAAAGGGTATTGCAGCATTCCTGGACAGGGAAGAGCTGCATTGTGGAAACACTTGCCATTGCCTATTACAGAGTGCACGTTTGTATCATCTTAGCAGGATATACAGTCAAAGAAGTGTTGAATCGAATTGGAAATGATGATGGTATTGGTATAATTGTAAGGTTATTGGCTTGTAACCTCCATGTGATATTCTTTTTCAGAATAGGAATTCTAAAACTGGTCCATTAGATTGGATCTAAAGAGTTTGAGTAGACTCAAGTAAAAATTTCTATTTTAATTTTAATTTGACAGATATGAGGAAGAGACAGCAGTGGTCATTCCCATATTCTATGAAGTTGCTCCCTATGATGTGTGGTCTTGAAGGCTTCCAAAAGAGATATGAAAAAGGCTCTGGAAGTGTTGCAGAAGTTTGCCACTACCCCCAGATACGAAGGGGTAAGTGCTATTTATCTTTTAATAATGGTACGTCTAATATTATATTGTTATATTACATTTATCTATGCATTATGTTGCAAGTGATGATCTTTGATAAGATATAGCAGAAGAGTTTTCACAATCCATGTAAACGGCAACCTCTTTAAGAGTTAAGCTGGAAATACGTAATCAAAATATAACTAGTAACCTTCAACATAAATAATTTTAAACTGATATTTAGTTTTCATTCTTCCTTCCGTAGAAAACTGATATTTAGTTTTCATTCTTCCTTCCGTAGAATGGAAAGGGATTTGATAGGAAAGCAACAGCCTATCTGCTTAGCACAAAACAGATTCTTAAGAGCAGCCTCCCTCCAGCCCAATGTGTATCTCGTTTTAGTATATAATATATTTTATAAAACATTAATGCTGTCCTGTTTCTGTGTAAAGGAAATTAAAGCTAGTAACCTTTATATATTTAGCTCTCTAAGAATCTACCAAACTAAATTAGAGTGCCAAGCTGTATGAAAACGTCAAAAGAGTTTTTGAAGTGTTGAAGATTTTGCCAAAAAAGATTTTGCCTCAGCATACTATCAGTAACTTGTACTGAATCTGTTCCTAAGTGCTCTGAGAGTACCCGCTTCCTAGTTTGCACTATCATAAATTCTAATATGTAAACAGGGAAAGCTCAAGTATTAACCAATGAATCACTTTTTAAGTCAAATGCCTTCACGCTAAACGCAGTTTTTCCGTGTATAGGTATCTCTGAATAATAGAGGTTATAATTATTAATAACATGGCGATAAGTCTGTCATGTGATACCTGTTTAAGCTTCTCTTTTATTAAGGAACTATACAGGATCATTGTAAACAGATACGCAAGGAACTTGACGTTGGATGCGTTACTACACTTGGAAATGTAATTGGAATATTGGAAATGTAATTGGAATAGAGGAGCAGTTACTTTGCTTTAAGAAAAATATAATTTCCGTACAAGCATCCGAGGTTTCGCAAGGCCCGGATGTGCAACAGCTGCTCAAATGATCCTGGCAAGAACTTTAGTTTATTACAGTTCCACAGTTTCATGTGAATTAAATTTCTCAAACATCGGAATGATTTGGAATCGTTACAGGGCACGGCAAGTATTTGGTAGCAGAATGGTACCTTTAGTTGAAGTAACTCAAGTAAGTTTTCTAAGCTTCAAAATTATGTTGGTAGACATTCAGCATGGCAATCTTTTCTAAAAGATGCAATTCTTCTATTTTTGCAAGGACTCTTTTTAAAAATCTTTTTTAAGGGTTCTAAGGGAAACTTCTATCATCAGTTTCTGCAGCTTGAAGTGAACTAGTTTGATTCAACTTTTAGAGAAATGTTCAAACAGGAAGAAGAGATAGGTTTCACATGTAAAGAAAAGACAGGTGTCTTTTTTGGGATGACCATGGATTATTGGTATACATGCAAAATGAACCTAGCATCCTACCATATCCTCTATTTTACCATATCCTCTATTTGACCATGACTTGGAAGCGGTGTTTGTAAATTTCTATGAAATATCAAAGGTAGGGTGGTTCACTCGAGAAAACTGCAACAAATCGTTTCAATCAATGAAGAAGAAATTCCTGGTGTCATAAACATTCTGCTTCAAAGAGCAACTTCTCATTAAAAATAACAAATCATTAAAAATAATAAACAATGAATAAAAAGAGATTGAGGAAGATAACAAATCATTAAAAATAACAAACACTGAATAAAAAGAGATTGAGGAAGATAGTTAGGATGGGAACAGATATTTCATTCTTTGGCAGTCCCAAATTCAACAAATATAGGAATGTATTTCAGACACTTGAGTACATCAAAATTCTTTGATAATATGTGGAAGAAGCCTGTGAACTTCATGAAATGATTTGTATGTGTTTGTTGCTAGATAAATGCTGAAAATCACCAAGATTTTGTCAGAACTTAATAGGGTCTGGTGAAGGATGAATACAACATTTACTAAACAAATTGTTGTTTTTGAGATTGCCTAATGTATTGTCATTTAATACATGCTTATGTAATTTGTTTTGGTTTCATAAACAATTTATATGTATGATATAGGTATTTAATAGTTAAAAAATGTATGTTTACATTTATTCATTTTTCTTAATAGCTTAATCATGGTTTCTGCTGGCAATCTATGGGCTGCGTTTATAAGTTGCCAGCTGAAAGCATGGTTGAACTTAAGGTAATTATTTTAGCGGGTAAACCTCCTTTATCATTCTAGGTTGTTTTTCATTAATTCTAAAGTTTCTATCAAACAAAACACGGGTAGATATATGTCCCAAGCTTTTGGCAAAAATCAAGATGTTTTACTTCTTATGTGACAAAATAGATCCTTGTGTCATTAGCATAGGTAACTCTAATAGCAACCTAGATGTCCCCAAATTTGTTAAATGTCTCCCTTTAAGCTTGTGAGCTTATGACTCTGGCATATATAGTACCCATTCATCTTATTCTCAATTGTTTGTATAAAATCACCGATATGCAAGGTGCAGGCGTTTTTTAATAATGAAGTGAACATAACTAAAATTTATCTCTGTCAAAATCAAAGGATTTGTACAAAATATTTGAGGTTATCATTTGAAACAATAGTAGGGTATTCATTTTGGGATCACTAAGTTCTAGGTTTATGCTAGGGCACAATAATTCAAAAAGATGTTAAAACTTTTGCACATCTACTGACCATTTTAAGAACAATTAATTAGAAAAGTATATGCATTGAGGCTATGGTAATGACCTTTTCTTTCCAACTTCACTAATAATATTTGATCTAGAAGGCACAGGTACCTAAGAGCCACAAAGTTTTAAGGAAAGGAATTAATGAACCTTATGAAACTACTTATGATTAGGTCAAATTGCAGGCTAACTAAGAAATGAACCTTATAAAACTATTTAAGAAAAAATATGAAACTATTTAAGGGTGTTGCCAGACACATGACATGAAAGAAAAGGCTATCCCTCTCAACCATTTTGAATGTCTCAATATGCATGGGTAAATTGAAGGGTGATGTCCTTTCACTCAATGAGGACTTTCTCATCAACACATTTGGACATGGATTCTACGGTAAGTAACTATAAGTTATAAAATTTTCAATCAATTAACTATATAATCTAAACATTAACCATCTGAAGTGATATTTTCTCTTCAAGTATATTGGAGAGCAGATGTTTCCCTCTATAGCCGCTCATCAGGATAAGAATTTCGTATTAAGTGCAAAAACGAGCCCTTTTCTCTTTACTGTTGTGGAATAGAGTCTCAGACGTTTCCTCCTCCGCATCGCAAACAGGTCATATTCCTTTCGGAGACTTCCAACGGTGGATCATAAACATAAACTGCTAATGCCAGGCTGGCAAAACCCATGCAAGTGATCATTGCCGATTGAAGCGATGCTGAGAAAAATTGAAAAAGAGAGAGAGTAAATAACCTTCTTGCAATGGCATGACAGATTTCTAACAACAAATGAAGACATATTTTTCACACCAGGTTTAACCCGTTCTTCTCCTTGGCTGAGTTAAGAAAAGAAATGTTTTAACTTCTATGCATTTTCAAATGGCCAAGAATAAAAGTAAGCTTCTTCTGGTGTTGGCCGAGAGGCAACTCGTATGGCAGGACAGCGGTGGGGTGAGGGGTTGTATTTTGTGGACATGGGAAAAGAAATAGCGAGAAAGGAAAACTACCTCCATTCTTATATAACAATTCTTTTGTCCATCTTAATTTGACTGATAGCACCTCTAGAACATAATCCAACTCCAGAAGATTAATTGCAGTATTGTTCTCAACATGGATCCTGCAACTATTATTCTTGAAAGTGAACCTCTAGATGAATCTATTAAAAATCATCTGCAGCAACCATCAGTTACAGCAACTAATGTGATTCTTGGAAGTGCTGGTAGTGTCCCTGTCCTTGGGTGTGGGTGTGCGCATGGGCATGGCTAAGGCCCTGGAGGTCATGGCAGTGTCCCTGGGTGTGGGTGTGGGCATGGTTGAGGTCAAGGAGGACCATGGATTGTAGAGATTACAAATCCAATATCTATTCCAAAATCTATGAGAGACAGATGATAGAAGACGATTTCAAAAACAAAAATCAATGCAATGTCAGTGACAGGACAACAAATTTGAGATTTAGGCACATGATAGCAAAAATCATTTTTTCAATTTAAGTTTTTCTAAATACGAAATTTATGCATTTTACATCTATAACATTAGCATTGCTATATCCTCTCGTGTTATACCTGGTCATATTACAAACATTAGGGTGCATCAACATCAAATATTCTTTGACTACATGGAAATTCATCCTCTAGAATGATCACCTCTCTTGATAATAATAATACAAATATTCAACAAGAAATCTAGTTTATGATTTTCTATATATACTCAAGTTCGTATATATTTTTATTGAATAATTTATTCAGGTTCTTAACCAAGTTCACAAAAAATGTCAGCTTTCGATGATGGGTGTATCATTGGTAAACACTTTTAGAGAGTACAACTGCAACATCAAGAATAAAGATAACCCAACTTAGCATTTGTGTTTGTCGGAGCCACCACCCGATGCTATTGTGAGATATTATTCCAAGTTTCTCATTTCACCAAAGCAAGGGAAACAAAAATTGATTGAATATTATTGGGCTATACTGTTGTTGGATACATTTAGATACATTTAGAGATGTGAAGCCAGATCTTGGTTCTAATGATGAGGAGATTAACATGAGGTGGCTCTTTATTCAACATTTGTATGAAGCATTAGAGATTAATACTAAAGAAGAACTTTAGTGAGCTTTGGATGAAGAATGACAAATCGTAGATGTAACTTCCCAAGTGTGGATCATGAAAAATATGATTTTGAAATCCTCAATTGACATCTCTTAATAGTAGGTTGTTTTTAGAGAACAAAATTGGAGATTCTTTGTAGATGAGATGTTGATAAGATGCATGACTAAACTTTATAGTATTCAAGAGAGGATGTGGCAAAGTTTGTCATAGCCTTTATTGTCAAAAACAAATCATCTTGATCCTTTATTATCATTGATCATGATTATGATGCCTATGATTCTGATAAGATGCATACTAAGCAAAAGAAATGCTACAATAAATTTGTAGGGCACATGATGTTTTCACAATCAATGAATAAAGTTGTTGCCCCTTTATGAACAAGTATACAAGGAATAGCTTGTACAGGAAAGTCTTTTTTCATAGGTGCAATTTTAGACAATCAATTGCATCTAACACAATAAACAAAGATAGAACAAACTTGATTGAGAAAATAGGAAAATAGAAAAAATAGGAAGCAAAATAGAGGATGGATGAGTTTCTCTCATAGGTGCTAAGCAAAAGAAATACTACAATAACATTGGAGGGTACATGTTGTTTTCACAATCAACAAATGAAGTTTTATGAATGATTATTTAAGGAATAGCTAGTATGGAAAGCCTTTTATCATAGATGCAGTTCCATAAACTAAATCTAACACAATAAACAAAGACTAAACAAACTTAATTAAGAAGGTATAACTAAATTGAAAAATGGATAGAGAAATAAAGGATGGATGAGTGATTCTATTTTTTATCTATTTTGTTTCCTTATCTAGTAGTCAGGCTTGGTTAATGTAATCTTCTTTAAGATTGTCTTGGCCAATTCATAGAGTTATATATAATTTATACAAACTTGGTTAACGTAATCTTCCCCACATCTAGCTTTATGAAATTTTTTTTATCTTTATGGTATGCAATATAATTTGTTAAAGTTAGAATAATCTCCAAAAGATGTCCATAATATCTCTTTTATAATAATGCTTACTTAAAAATAAAGTTAGATTTCAAAGATGCTATAATAAGAGCATAATTTGTATACTATATCAGTCACACTTACACTACTAATGAGGTGTTAGTGTAGTCATAAGACTCTTGATTTGAAAGTTCTAAGACATGGGTTTGATTCTAGTGAACAATGCTAAATTATATGTCTTGGGGTGTATCTATATTATAATTATTTCAAGGTTCCAACACCTCCACACTCAATAACACTTATCTTTAAAGTAAGCAGTTGTAGGATATTTAAGCTCCAATAACATGTAGGTTTTTATTAATATTTATGGTAAATAAAATATATCTTTGAAGTATGATCAAGTATATAAATTGTTGAATATTCAAAATATCTATGATGAATGTTGATTAGACATGAAATAGAGATGATAGAAAATAAATAAATGGAACCTAGCAATTTTTAGAAGGCAACATTATATCTAAATTAAGCATGGAATAAAAGTTTGATAGCTTATTTACGAATGTCATTTCTATTTTTCTATGATAGTAACTTTCCTATTTCTATTTCTAAAATAAAAAAAGGGTTATTCATGATATAACTAAACACATTGAGATTAGATATTATTTTTCCAAAGATTAAGTAGAACTACAAATTGTATATCTATCATATAATTTTATTGAAAAGCAAAGACCATATATATTTACAAAAAAAACACTAAACAAAGATAAGTTTAAATATTTAAAATTAATGCTTGGTGTAACTATATCATCCAAAATATCTTTAAAATGCATGTCTATTTTCTTTCAAGAATAGGATAGCCTAACATATTTGTTGTAAGAAAAGTAATAAGAATCTAGATCCCAAGCTAAATTAGTAGAAATCATCTAACAAGTAATCCATTGCTTCTTTTATATTCTTGTAAGGATCAAGAGATATATTTGAGTGATGACTCATAGAAAAACATGATAGTCAGATGGTTTCTTTTGATGATGGCAGATATTCTAGAAAGTCATTGACAAAGTATAACTTAGAAATATTAAACTTATTATACTCCTTTCTTAACTTTTCTGCTAATGAATTTATTAGAGTATCTGACTTCCTCTCAAAATAATCTTTTGGATATTTAGCATAATTACCTTTAGTTGTTGATGGTATATCTC
This sequence comes from Gnetum montanum, assembly GCA_015680685.1. NCBI lineage: Eukaryota > Viridiplantae > Streptophyta > Gnetopsida > Gnetales > Gnetaceae > Gnetum > Gnetum montanum. The sequence goes on from MNCI01001848.1 coordinate 259,629, forward strand.
CTTCTTCTAGTAACTTATTAGTTATTATGTTACTTTGTCTTAACATGTAAAAATTGTTTTTGCATTATTGTACTTGGATTCTTTGGTATGACTCTATCGCAAAATTATATGATGCATTGTATGATGTGATGTGATGTGGTTCTTGACTAGATAAGTTTGGCTAAGTCTGTTCTATGATTGTGATGAAACTATGTCATATGGTTTGTGCTTGTTGCCTATGATGTGTTGTGATTATTGTGAAGTACTTATGATATTGAAATGAAATTAAAGATTTATCATGTTTAAAGACCCATAATATCTATTGGAAAAATATTATATTTTCATAAAAAATAAAGATAGACTCTACAAATTGACTAAGCACTAATAAAGGTAGTAAAAACAAATCATATAAGTTTTTTTCTATAATATTATAATGCTATCTCAAATGAGTAGCCACGATACATAAACTAAATACATATAACTTATCTTCTAGGGCTTCTATCCTTCACAACCTATAAATATACTCTTTTTGAGGGAGTTGAATCCATCTTCTACTTTCAATTCATAATGATGAGAACTTAAGCAAAGCTTGTTGATAGTATTTTGATACTTGATTGAAATAGTAGCTAAGAGATTGTAAGTTTCTACATCTAGTTTATTAAATTTAATGTGATGTAAATAAAATTATCTCTTGCATTCTACATTTGTTTTAGGATCTTATGCCTAACTAGTTGGTGAATATACTTAGGATTTTATTGCATATCTTCCCAAGAGATACTCCATTTTCTTAACTATTGCATTCTCTAAAAATACCAACCATGGTCTCGTGAATTCTCCAAAACTACTTTAGAGTATTTATCTTACCTTGAGATATATAAGCTATGAGTTTATGTAATGAATTAGCACAAGGCTTCTTCTTTTAAAGGTAATAGATCACATTCACATAATAACATTGAATAGACATTTGGTAATCCCAGCAGTGTTAATATAATTTTAGGATGGATACAAATGATGGAAACAAATGCTTCACACTTAGGATAGTTTAGATTATTCTTAAGTCCATAGTTAGTTAGAAATTAATATTTTATTTTATTACTTTAGCTATTTCAATCATAAGAAATACCAAAAAATATAAATATCTTATGCCTCATTCTCACTTTACCATATTCAATGAACTAACATAAGTGATGATTGGGAAAACAATGACTAGCAATCAACGCTTAGTTATTCATGATACTTGGGGCTAGGATAGTCCATGGAATTCAATCAAATTATGGATACATGCTTGTAATTCAAATCATTAGATGTAGTAAACAATTGTTGCTCATCATTCGTATCATTGCTAAAGAATCATCTCTATTGTGTGCTAAGTATTCTAGATAAGATCATAGTAGAAACATAATGAAACACCATTAGGAAAATAATAATTTTTTATTCAATGCATACTACAAGAACAAACTAAAAGATGTCTTCTTCTCATAGGGCTAATTTCCCACTTGTAGATGATTCTACAAAACTTAATCATAGAATAAGAAAGAACTTGGATAAAGTATCTCAACAAATCAAGATGGTCTACAGCCATTGAGATCCATACTATATGAACTTTACTTTTATCCTTCACCAAGATGAGTAGCTATGATGGAGAGACATGAAGGATAATATTATATTACCACTTGATCAAGCCAATCCATTGATGTTCATGGTAGCACTGACAAAGTTTGCACTTGAAGTAGTTGCCCTGAAGTACTAAGTAACATATCATCTCTCTAGGATTATCAACCTATGGACATCCATCTTCTAAAAGATAAACTCATGGAGGCCTACCATGAAGCTTTCAAAGAAAAGAGGGTTTCAATTACACTAACATTGCAATAAAAAAATGAAGATACAAAATATCCATCAAGTAGATCTTAATGCCTAGGTCCTCCTTCTTTTAGTGAAGATAACATGATCCATCAATGGTTACATTGAACCTTGGTAAGAAACTAAGATAAGGAGAGAGCTCAACCTAAAATAAGGGGTCTCAAGGCCAAAGTCTCCCAATCACCAAGAAAGAAAACAACCAAGGGACTAGAGAAGGAGAGAAAGCCACCACAAATCTCCTAGCTCTCCATCCTTACCATCTTCTTGATTATCTAGCTTTAATAATGCAGAGCATAATTGAGACTACAGGAGAAACAATTGAAGATAAGGTGGAGATGATAGAAGATCTCATCATAGATATGGGAGAAGAGAATGTAGGAAAGACTAAGAAGAATAGGAATATCATTTAGAAAGAAGGTATAGTAAATCACATCATAGGATACATGGCCATGATAGGGTCTATGATGAATGAGATAACTGTGATGAAACATTACTTGTGACAAGAAGCATGATCAACATCCATAATAGTAGAATCAAACAACTTGATATGAACAATATCCCTAACTTGGAGGAAGGTTATAATGTTGATTTGTAGCACAATTTGCAAGCCTTCTATGATGTCTATGCATTGTAGAACATTGAAAATGATTAATATAAGCTTAAGCTATTCCTTAGAATACTCATAAAGGAAGTTGAAAGTTGATACTAGTCCTTGAAATTGGAATCTATTTATAGATAGAGTATGATGTTAGAGTTGTTTAATGATAATTATCAAACTTACTCTAGGGTATCCAACTTGGGGAAGAAAATTCAAAGGTAGAAATAGGGTAATCATGAATTCCTTGATGCAACCTTGGAAAGATACTATTCTCTACTACATTTATGCATAGGTTATGATTTCTCTCAATAGGGGTATCTTTGCCACATCATATATCAATTTAGAAACAAAACTAGGAAGACTCTTGGGGTCTATGCCCAAGGAAAACTATAAAAAATGAGGGTTCATCAGATCCAAAGGCTCATTGACTAGGTAGCAAAGAAAGAAAAAGAATTACGAAAAAACTATAAAGGAGTACAATAAAGATCACTCCATTCAAAAACAAATAGATCCATCTCTATGACCTAGAGGAGGAAGCACCATTAGAGAATTTTTCCAAAGAAAGATCTTGTTAATCCAAAAGTCCATTACTAAAATATTGGCCAAGATAGGAAAAATGGGGAACTCTCTTGAAGAGAAGTTCCAAATGGTTCTAAAGATTATGGAGGATAAAATAGAAGAAGGAAGATCAAAGGATAGAGAGAGAAGAAGAAAGAAGAGCACAAATAAGAACTACTTCCATCAAAAAGGTAAGGCTATAACAATAGAGGAGGTTGAAGATTTTGACTTATCTAATGAACGATGTAATCTATGCTAATATGAACATCCAAAGGGCTATTACCCAATTTTGTCACACCTACAAGAATCTAGGATTTATGCCTTAAAATCAAAATTCATCAAAAGGTAAGCCCCCAAAAGATTACCTTATCCTCAAAGAAAAAATATAGGCAACAGTTCCATGAACAACAATACTATCCAAGTTGGATGTCATTTCAACATCAAGAATACTATTAATAGTGGCATAACTCATAGTCATTGGGGATGCCACCACCAAGAAAACAATATTATTACTAACAACTAGATCCTTACGGGTAATATGTCCTACAGCTAGTGTCATCAAGTCACTCCACTATCCATACATCTTCTCATCATCACTATCCTCCTAAATATCATAAACCTACCACTTCACAAGTTGAATCTTCTTCCACATATACTCCTCATGGCTTGAAACATTATGCACCTCATTCCTTCATAGCCTTGCTACCTTCACCACCTATACAAGATAAACTACCTCTATAGCCCTAATAGCAAAATTTAGTAAGAGCTATGAACTTGCAAGTGAATGATAATTTAAGTGCTCCTAAGCATAAACCCTACAAGAATCCATTTCTATGGCCTAATAGCCCATTCAAATCATTGTAGGCATCTATTACTATGGAATCCTCTCAAATTATCTTAGGAATATCTACCAATCTGTCTTTGAATCAAAACCTCAAAACATTTCAACTATCATGTTAACCCAACTTGTGATAGACTAGATAAAGGTAGAACATCTTCTCTAGAAGAGAACTAATCCTAAAAGTCCGCTAATCTATTTGTAGATTATAGGAAATGATTTGTGCAAGTCTATATTAGACTTAGGTTCTAGTGTAAATTTGGGTTTCCAAGAAATATATAGGATATGGAACTTGCCTCCACTTAAGAAATGTAATATTAGGCTAGAACTTGTAGACCAATCCATTACTATTCCATTGGTATTTGTAGATGATATTATGATTACTATCAGTGAATGGTCATATCTGGCAGATTTTCCAGTGATCCATATGGATAATTGTGAGGGAGACTTCTTAGTCATTATGCAGAGGGCTTGGCTAAGTACAATCAATGCCAAGTTACGAATTAGGGACCTATTATTAAAAATATTTAAGGAGAAAAAATTTAGTAAAATAGAGAAGAAGAGAGTTCCATGCATCGCATATAGTGGAATAGGGAATAATCACATATAGAAGATATTGATAATCAAAAGCACAATCATTATAGTATGTGAAATGTATGCTGAATCCACCAATGTTCAAAGGTATGTAAATGCAGCAGCCATAGAATAAGATGGCACCTAGTGGTTGACTATAGGCAATAGCTCCATTTTTACAATGTGTAAGAAACTAGTAAAGATCCTCACAAGTGTGTACATAGATAAGATAAATGAAATAGAGCAAATCAAGTACTAACTCTTAGATACAAAAAATAGAAAAGAATTAGAGGTAGGTTTGAAAGAGTTGGATGTTTTAGAAACTTCTAAAATAGAGCCCTTGGAGTTGAAAACATTAGTGAAATCCTTAGAATATGTATTCTTAAATAATAAAAACTTGATAATTATAAATGTCCATCACACTAAGGAATAGAAAGTGAAGCTATTGAAAGTAGTCAAAAAATTAGCAATATCATCTTCTTAGTTATATGATGAGATAACAGGGACAAATCCATGCATATGCCAACATTAGATCTACATAGATTATACTATCAATCCTAAGAGATAGCCACAAAGTAAGTCAAAACCAAAATTAAAACAAGTTGTTAAATAGAAGATAAAGAAACTTCCCAAAGCTAGATTCATCTATCATGTGGTAGAAAATGAATGTATAAGATGACTTGTCATTGTAAAAAAAAAAAAACAAAGGTAATGGAGAGTTTGCATAGGTTTTAGGCTACTAAACATATCTAATTTTTAAGATCATTTTCCTTATTATTTTTGGATCAAGTGTTGGACACCATCATAGGACATAGATACTATAGTTATTTGGATGAATATAGTGACTACAATCAAATCCACATGCTTCAAAAGACCAAGCTAAAATAATGTTTACATGTCGCTAGGAAATGTTTACATATAGAAAGATGTCTTTTGGTTTGTCTATTTCTCCTATAACCTTCCAACATCTTGTCCTCAATTGCAACAAATTAATAGTGGTGTAAAAGTCTTTATGAATGACTTCTCCACATACAGTGCTAATTTTAAACAACCTTTGGATCATCTTGAGTAGATATTGAAATAGTGCGTAGCGACTAACTTGATGCTTAATTGACAAAAGAGTCATATAATGGTCCAAGAGGGCATTATCCTAGGATACCATATCTCAGAAGAAGGGATTGAGAGAAATCCTAAAAAGATAATGTTCATACAAGGAATCACCAAATAATTTCAAATATCCAAAGATGTGGGGTCATTCCTTGGGCTTACTAGTTAATATAGGCACATCATAAAAAAATTTATCAAGTATCGTCAAACCATTGGTAGAGCCCACTTAAAAGAATGAAAAATTTAAATGGACTAAGGAATGTGAACAAGCATTTTAGTACTTAAAATAGAAGCTCATAGAAATGCTAATTATACTTGTAGCAGATTGGTTCAAACCTTATCATATTATGGTAAATGCATTCAATTATGCATTGGGAGCAGTGTTTACATAGATAGATGACCAACAGCATCCATACTATATCCATTGTACAAGTATAAGCATTATAGGTGCATAACTAAATTACATCATAATAAAAAAAATTAATGGTGGTGGTATATGCTCTTAAAAAATTCAAGTACCATGTGCTTGGATACTCTATTTTTTTGCACACTAATCATAGTGCCATTTCCTTCTTCATGAACAATGTAATAGTAAGCCCCCAAGTTATATGGTAGTTGGTGATCCTATAGGAGTTTGATTTAAAATGATGGACAAAAAGAGAACTAATAATGTTGTTGTTGATAATTTTTCTTAATCAAGATGGAACCACAAAGCACATGAAGAACCTGTATCTAATCAATTCTCAGATGTATTTCCTTTTTTCAAGGCAATTGAGATCATGATAGTATTTAGAATCATGAATCATGAAAGCTGGCAAAGGTCCTTAAAAACCGTAGGAGCCACCATCACCTAGGACTATCTAATCTTCTCCGTTGCCTTCATGACCACCAGAGGATTTGCTATCCAATTTTTATGTAGTCATGTCATGGTGTTTAACCTTAAGTCATGAACAACACAATGTTTTATAATGTGTTGATTTGTACACTTAGGCACTCACTTTTGTCAAGTTATTTATTTTTTTAGGAGCCACTTAATAATCCCATACCTTTCCAATTTTGTAAAGGAAATTGAGGACAAGTCCTCATTTAGTCATGGGGGTATGATGAGCATCAAAGTATTGTGACAATGGACCCTTGTTGACATGGCCTTCTCAATGGGCCTCTATTGATGGGGCCTATTTATATGGTGTTGCCCCATTGATGGGGCCATGTCAACATAGCATTTGCTACATCTACAGGGCCCCATCGACATAGTTCTATAGAAAAAACTATAAATATGAGCTTGAAGCCATGTTTATGAAAATTCAAGTCATAGTAGTTGCTGAACTCTTGTAGTTTCTATATTTGAAAGTTAGAATATTTTTCGAAGTGCGCACAAGAGGAGTCATTGAGTGTACGGATCTTTACATGAGCACTGTTGTACTTGGGCATGATAGATAGTGTGTGTAGCGATATAGATGAGCTTCTTGATAAACCTTGTAGCATTCTAGATAGTTTAAATGTTTTACTCATGTATTTAATGTTTTTAGTTATGTATTCAATGTTTCTTGGTAATTAAGCTAATGAACTAATTAAGTAAGAGAAGCTAAATAGATTAAATACATAAGTACAATTGCTTCGAGTGTAACCACGTATTCCCTTGGTAACCCAGTGGCAAGTAGCATAGTGCTTGATAACCCAGTAGTGGATATGTGGGTTTAGAAAATGTACAAAAAGTGGGACAAAATGCTTATGTTAGGAGTAGTTAAAGATTAGTTAATTAGTTAAATTAAATTAGTTCTCAATTTACTTCATCTCTCTCTTTAAGCATCAAAGAACATAAAACACAAAACAATAAAAATCATATATGTCGATTACACTTAACCATACCATTGTGCATCGCAAGTGTAATTGGGAAGACAATGAATGACCATTAGGGTAAGGTTCACTTCCTAGATGACTAGTATACCAAAAACTAGAGAGTCCATGGAATTCAACTAGATCACGTGTGAGCGCTTCATGATCCGTATGGTTGGGCATAGGGGTACCTCAACTACTCATCACTTGGTAACTTATAAGAATTGGATATCATACCAAATATAGTCTAGGGTCTTGATGAAAAAAGATATTAACTCATCTTTAGTAGTCATGATAGCATAGTTTGTGAATTGTGGTTCTTGATGAAGATTATTAATTAACATCATTTATTCTTGAATTTTGGATTCAAGTTGTCTATTCAAAATTCAAAATATGTGAAATATGTAGTAGCCAATGAAATAATATGATAGATTAATGGAAACATCCTTTTTAATTTGGATTTCTCTTTCAAAGAATATTCTTTTAAGAATTAATAAACACCACTTCTAACTTTCACATTGAAATTTTGACAAAGGATAAATGACACTGACTTGTCTAATTTAGGAATAGCTTCTACTTCAAGCTTTCCTAGATCTAGTTAATCAAGTAAGATACTTAACAAAGTTTGACATCTAGGCATGTTGGGTCAATGATCAAATGTGTGTTCCCCACACATACACATCTTCTTGAGAAGTATATTTCAAGTACTAATGCCAAGACTATGTAGCTTCTTTGACATCTCAATATTTTTATCTTTCCCATGATTTGAAGTTCTAAAATTTTATAAATCATATCTTCGAATCTACATTCAAATCTTTATATTAGTTTAAACTTGACTTCTTTATAGAAGATAATGCAACCATCCTTGTTATGGTTTCTACAAAGGCTAATCGATATGACTTGTAAGAAGAACCATCACATGAACCTTTTTCTTATAGATACCTTCATATGCTAACCTTCTCAAATAGAGTTGGAATTGATATAGGAATTTCAATGATAGGACTTCTTGTAGACATAGGACATCAACATTCATATTTTTTGATTCTTCTAGGATGCATAGATATTGGTACTCAAGCAAGTTCAAGATCCAAGTTAGACATAGCAAGTATTATTGTTTATTAGTTAGGGATCTTGCAAGTACATTATATGTTACTATCTTCATGATTAGATTCTCTCCTAACTCATGCCTTTTCATTGGTAGTATATCCATGATAGTCGATGTCTAGTGTATGATCTTCTTGTCAATTGCATTGGTATAAATATTCCTTGCATTTTTCTTATACCAATTGGTTCTCTAGCTTCTTGAGTCATTATGTTGGTAATTATTTAAATACATTTCCTAGACTATTAATAACCTTTCCACCTCCCTTAGGACACTGATTCTAGTAGTGTAACTAAGGCCCAACTAGGGGTTAGTGGCCTAGGTTTAATTATAATCATAGCCTAGTTATCTACTCTTGAGTCCTAAAATGGCCAAAGATGTTAGATTTATTATTCTTAGTCACAATTTGCCAAACCTAGTTAGTTAATTTATGTTATGGCTTACTAAAGTATGGTTTAAATTATCACCTAACACTTAGCTACCTAGATGCCTAATTTGACATCACCATTAGATTTAGAAGATTGAAAAATATTAGAAACAACTGTTCATATGTTAGAAATGAACATTATGTTTCAAGTAAAATTTATGTGAAGAGATTAAAAACAAAGTTTTAGAGTTTTGTGAGATAGATCGAACCTTTTCATTATGTCTAAGAGCTTGTAATTTACTAGAAATGACTTTTTGTTTACTAAAAAAGACATTTGGGATCAAAAGTTATGGGCTTTTGAAGTTTGATATTTGGACACCAATTTTGAGACTTCTCAAGAGCTTCTTGAGAGGTTACCTACCCTAATAGTACTCTAGGATGAGTATGCTTAATAACATAATTTTTATTTCATCACCTACCAAACCATCACTTTGATTGGTTTGGTCAAATTTGACCTAGATAGCATATCTAAATTTTAAATTTTTTGGATTTTAAATTTATAATAAAATCTTTTTCATTGGTTAATGAAATTTTTTCCATTAGTTTCTAGACATTCTCCCATAAGTTTCTAGACTATTTTCTAGTAATTATCAAAATTTTTCCTAACATTGGTTAGTAGGGACTTGTAGTTCTTTTATCTATAGTTACTAAGAACCTATGATGTTCATGATGTTTGGGGATACCATGGACCCTACAAATGATGCTAGCATAAGCAATAGTAGTGATTGCTAGTGAAGAGAGCAAGGCAATAATGATTGCTCACAAAGTGAGTAAGGTGATAGTAGTTGCTGGTAGTAGAGGATGGTTCACTTTGATGGCTAGCAAAACAAGAATTTAGAGTTTGGCTTGATTGATAGAAGGTCTTCGATTGAATTCTCACATTGAATTTTTAATTTTTAATTTGAAATTAAACTTTATAAAAAATTTTAGATTTTAATTTAATTAAAACCTTTTTTTGAGGGAATTTAATTCTTAATATCTCTCAAATTGTAAGTCCAATCAAGGAAAAATTTGTATCACTAAAATCATCTTCACAAGTACTATATATTAGATATGGTTTTAAAGTAAATCTACTAAGTTGACCTTTCATGATTTTGAAAAGTTAGCACAATCAATTTTGTTGAATTAAGTTTAATAAACTGATGTACAGTAAAATGTGACTTTTAAGTGATTTGAGTTTAATTATAAATGATAAACTAACTATAGGACAAAAATTTAATGCATATACTTCATAATTTTATAAGTATAATGTAGGCACATGCTTCAATATCTTGCTTATAACTTAATGAGGTATTATGGGGTATTCGTAGGGTATAACATTGCAACATTAATCATTGATGATTGGTTCCCTATAAATCTCTTGGTATTAATCCTTACTAGTTAAATATAGATGAGGAAATATTATGCTTAGCTTGGCTTTTCTAAATTTAATAACGTTTGTGTTCTAAATACATGTATATAATATTAGGTTGTTGGGATTCTAGTATTTAGCAAAATAAGATTTATAGTAAGGTAATATCTTAAAAATCTTGAATATGGCTTACTATCCTCATGGTAAATTTATAAGGATACAGTTAGTCAATTAAAGAAAAACCTACATTAATAAGAAATCAGTAAGAGTTACCTAGATTAATGTTTCCCTTGTCTTACTAGTGTCTTCTATAGTTAATGTATCTTATTGTCTATAATCTAATCTCCTTTTAACTTTGGTTTTGAATTTCCATGGAAGTTGTTGGGAAGAAATCTTCTTAGTTATATGATTCTTCTTGCACATCATGTGCATTTGGTAATAGCTTGTGATTCTCCCTAGATTGTGGCTCATGATTTATCATTAGATTTTAGTTAGCCCTTTGATGAGGATCAAAGTGTCGCATCGACAAGCCCTTGTTGACATGGCCTCATTGATGGACCTCCATTAATGGGATTCCATTTACCTGGTGTTGCCTCATTGATGGGGCCATGTTGACATAGCGTTTGCTACATCTATAGTGCCTCATCAATGTAGTCTTATAGCAAAAACTATAAATACAAGCTCACAACCATTTTTATGGGAATTCAAGTCATAATAGTAATCAAACTCTTGTACTTTTTACATTTGAAAGTTAGAATATTTTCTTAAGTCCTCATAGCAGAAGTCATTGAGTGTACAAATCTTTAATCGAGCACTATTGTACCTAAGCATAATAGTGTGTGTGAAAATAAAGATGAGCTTCTTAATAATCCTTGTAGCATTCTAGATAGTTTAAATTTTTTACTCATGCATTCAATGTTTTTAGTTACTTATTCAATGTTTCTCAATAATTAAGCTAATTAAGTGATTAAGTAAGATAAGCTAAATAGATTAAATACATAAGTATGACCACTTTGAGTGTAAGCACATATTCTCTTGGTAATCTCAGCAGCATTATTACTTGGTGTGCCTCGTAGCATAGTGCTTGGTAACTTATTTGTAGATATGTGGGTTTAGTACATGTACAGAAAGTGGGACTAGATGCTTATGTTAGGACTAGTTAGAGATTAGTTAATTAGTTAAATTAAATTAGTTATCAATTTACTTCATCTCTCTCTTTAAGTACCAAAGAACATAAAACATAGAATAATAAAAGTCATATGCTTTGATTACAATTAACCATACCATTATGCATCACAAGTGTAATTGGGAAGATAATAAATGTCCATTAGGGCAAGGTTCACTTCCTAGAGGACTAGTGTATCAAAAACTAGACAGTCCATGGAACACAACTGAATCATGCATGAGTGCTTTGTGATTTGTATGGTTGGATGTAGGGGTGCCTCGATTGCTCATCATTCGTGCTATTGCAAGGGACTCTATTTGTTGAATCGTGCTTTACCTAGGATTAATGAATATTATTAATATCGTTTGATGAACCCTAAGGTCAACACCATTCTTAGTTCTATAATTACAAAACCATACTAATTATTTTATTTCTTGCAAAATTTCTTCTTCTTTTCACATGTATGACAATGTCAAACAGCCGATCCCATAGGAGTGCAAGGTAGTATATACTAACCCATATGAGCATATACTTAACTTCACCTTCATCCTACATCAAGATGAGCAACTATGATGGCGTGACATGGAGAGAAACATTGTAATGCCTCTCAATTGATTTGTGCCTGTGATGTTGCTTCAAAATTTAAAGAAGTTAGGCATCCAAGACCTTCAAAAGGAATATGTTATGCATGACTTTGACTACTAGGACTATTGTCCCACTAAAACACAATGTAGGTGAGATCGACACCAGGAGAAGCATCATGAGGCTATGAAGGGGAAATGGTTCACTAATCCCTTTATTCCTACTTGATAAGGATGACAATGATAACCCTTCATCTAAGGGCTCTAAACATGAAAATTCTTCATCACTTATTATTGATGATGTGGGTGTGGCCCTAAATCTATGGTTTACACTTAACAAACCAAGTTTATGAAAAGATGGCAATCAAGGTAAGGGATCAAGCAAGCATCAAGATGATAAGAAAACCAATAAACATGGATGTGATAACTAAAGGAGAATTGGTAGACACCATGGTGGTGGTAGTCCTCCTCCTTCTTCAACCTCTTCATCTACATCCTCTTCTTCCTCTTCTTTTGGCTTTGAAAGATGCTGTAGAAAGAACAATTGTGATGGAGCTAACCAACAAGACCACAATGAACAAAGGGGTGATAGAGGAGATCATCAATGACAATGAAATATTGATGATGATGAACCTTTGTTGACAACTCAAAGCATGCTTAAGATTATAAAGGAGGTTAAGATTTCAACTAGGCATGTGAAAGATAGTTGGATCAAGTTCTTAGACATGAATAGTATCCAAAGATTTGAGGGGGGATATAACTCTAATCCACAAAACCATCTGCAAGCCTTTCATGATTCCTACACCTTACAAAACATTGAAAATGATTGGTAAAGACTCAAAATATTCCCCAGGATACTCATCAATAAAGTAAAAGGCTAATACTAGTCCTTGGAGTTGGAATCTATCCACTGATGGAGTATAATGCTTGAGCTATTCAATGGTAAATACCAGATGTACTCTAGAATGTTTGGCTTGAGAAAGCAAATCCAAGGCTGTAAATGGGGAACACATGAACCCTTGGATGCCTCCATAAGAAGATACAATTCTCTCTTACATTGATGCCCTAGCCATGATTATTCTTAAAGGGAACAACTCCGCCACATCATGCATGGGCTCAAAGTAGAAACCAGAAGAACTATTGGGGTTTATGCCCAAGGGTAACTATTTGAGCTAAGAGCTCATCATATCTAAAGGTTGATTGAGCCAGTTGCAAAAGAAGAAGGTGAGTTGTGAAAAAGGAAAAGTATAGAAGAATATAATAGGGATCCTTCCATCAAAAAAGGCAGGTCCAATTCTATGACAAGGAGGAATCACCACTCAACGAAGTGGTGAACAAGAAAAATTTGTCCATCCAAAAATATATTTTTGATATTTTGGCAAAGGTTGACAAACTATGGAACTCTTTGGATGAGAAGTTTCAAACTGCTATGAAGATTGCTAAAGAATCCAAAGAGTGGAATAGTGATTGTGACTGTAGGAGGTGAAAAGAAGTTGAATGTGCCTACCATAGAGGTAAGGGAAAAGCTACTGTAGTGGAAGAAGTTGTGGAAACAAACTCTCATGATGACATTGGTTGTGAAATTTGTTAGTATGAACATCCTAAGGGATGTTGCTATGTGGTGTCACACTTATAAGAGTCTAGAGTGTACACATTGAATCCTTGACTAGCATGGAGGCAAGCACCTAGATCATTTCCTTATCCTTAGGGTAATCCAAGGTAGTTCCACCAGCAACAACAAGCTTACTATCCAAGTGGAGCTTCACCACAACCATATGAGTAACACCAATCGTGGTGCTAACCATAGTCATAGGGAATGCCACTACTAAGACATCAATACCCTTATAGGCAACCAGATTCATATGGGTACTATGTTCAACAACCCATTTCTTCATGAAGCTTTGCAAGCCACACCTCATTCTAACATCACTATTGTCCTCTAGAATATCATCGAACTAATTTACCATCTATTCTAGGAGAGCACCCATACATCCATCTAAAAAAATCCCTCCACCCTTAACATAGTTACCTCTTTCTCTATCCATGTAGGATGAAGTTCCCTCATAGCTATAGGAATGAAATGCTACAAGGGTTGTACATTCCCAATTAGCCTTCTAGCCAAGTGGTTCAAATAATTGATCTAGGAAATGACCTTTTTTCCAACCCAACAATCATCCCAAACCCACACAACCTAACATATCTTGTCATCCTATATCTCCAAGGCCCTCATCCTTTGCATCAAACACATTCAAGTACCCTTGAAACCAAACATTGCCTTAGATCTGCACTATGATGTTAACTCATCCTATCTCTGATTAGATCAAGGTTGGCAATCTTCCCACGAAATGATCTAACTTTGGAAGTCCTCTTATTTACTTGTAGAGCACTAGACATAAGACATGAAAGGCTCTTCTTGATACTGGTTTTGGTATTAATCTCATCTCCCATAACATGTACAAGGCCTAGAACCTACCACCTCTGAAGAAGAGCAACATTAATTTGGAATTGGTAGATCAGTCAATTACTATCCCTTTGGGATTAGTAGAGAACATTGTAACTACAGTTTTTTGGTGGTCCTATCCTACCGATTTTTTGACGATCAAGATAGAAAATTGAAAAGGCGACTGCTCCATCATTATGGAACATGCATGATTAAGCACGGTTGATGTACAAATGGGCATAAGGGACCTCTCCTTGGAAATCTCCAGGGAGAATGAATTTGGATGACTAAAGAAGAAGCATATTTCATGCATCACGTATAGCAATAATGGGTGCAATTGCATGTAGAAAATATGGTCCCTTAAAAGAACATTAATCAAAGCATGCAATTAGTGTGTGCATGAAACTAATATCCAAAAGTTCTTGTATGTAGCAGCCACAAAATAGGAGGGCATCCAATGGCTAACAACTGACTCTGACAACAACACATTATGCATGGAACCTACTAAGAGCTTGACATGTGCTGNTCAGAGTCAGTTGTTAGCCATTGGATGCCCTCCTATTTTGTGGCTGCTACATACAAGAACTTTTGGATATTAGTTTCATGCACACACTAATTGCATGCTTTGATTAATGTTCTTTTANCGTATGCATTTTTAAACAATGGCAAGTCAGTCATAATCAATGCAAAACTTGCTCCCCAAACAAAAAAGACAAGCTATTGCAAGTAGTTAATAAATGGTCAATAGCCTTTGCTTGGTCATATCTTGAACAAACAAGAATTGATCCAAGGATATGCCAACATTGTATCTATACTAATGCAACCATGAAGCCAAGAAGGTAGCCACAGAGGTGGATGAATCCCAAATTAAAGTAGATTATCAAAGAGGAAATTAAATAAATCCTCAAGGTAGGGTTCATCTATCCCATCGTAGATAGTGAGTGTATTAGCCCACTCATAATTGTGCCAAAGAAAGGTGGCAAGTGGTGGGCTGCATTGACTTTAGCTTGTTGGATATGCCAACATTTAAAGATCATTTTCCATTGTCATTTTTGGTCCAACTCTTGGATACTATCTCTAGGCATTACTATTATAGCTTCTTGGATGGTTATAATGGCTATAACCAAATCCAAATTTCACTAGAGGATTAGGCCAAAATAATGTTCACGAGTCCCTAGGGGATTTTTGCATATTGTAAGATGCCATTTGGTCTGTGTAATGCCCCTGCAACATTTCAACACCTAGTGCTTAGTATTTGTCAATAGTAGATTAGTAGAAGTCTAGAAGTCTTTATGGATAAATTCTCTACCTATGGGGCAACATTTGAGCAAGCCCTAGATTGCCTTGAGCAAATACTAAAAGGACATGTTGGAACAAACCTTAGGCTTAATTGGTAGAAAATCCATTTAATGGTCGAGAAAGGCATAGTACTAGGGCATAGAATTACTCAAGTGGGATTGAGGTAGACCTGGAAAAGATAAGGATCATCTAAGGAATCACACATCAACTAGAGATAGTAAAAGATGTTTGATCATTCCTTAATTACACTGGCTACTATCGACGATTCATAGAGAATTTCTCTAAGATTACAAAGCCATTGGTTGAGCTTACAAAGAAATATGCTTCATTCATTTGGACCAAGGAGTACGAACATGAATTCCAACTATTGAAAGAAAAACTTATGGAAACTCCAATTCTATGAGCATCAGATAGGTCTAGACCATTTCATATAATATTGATGCATCTAATTATGCCTTGGGAGCCATGCTTATGCAGCTAGATGACAAAAAACATCCATATTAAATGCACTACACAAGCCAAAGCATTGTGGATGCATAATTGAATTACACCACATATGAGAAAAAACTAATGATAGTGGTGTGTGCTCTTAAAAATTTCAAGCACTATGTGCTTGGCTACAAAGTGTTTGTGCACACAAATCATAGTGCCATCTACTTCCTAATGAATAAACCAATGGTAAGCTCCCATATCATATGATGGCTTGTGATCTTGCAAGAATTTGATCTCATAATGGTAGATTGAAAAAGAACTGTTAATGTGATCACTGACCACCTCTCTCAATTAAGATGGGATAATAAAGAGAAGAGTCTACTCTTTGATCAATTTCTAGACAAACTCCTCTTTATAAGAGCAATAAATGACCAAGTATCCCCTAAACCAAAATGATATGATGGCATCCTCACTTACCTTCTCACTTAGGAGATGCCACAAGACCTAGACTTTAGGAAGAAATAACAGTTTCTTCATCGGGCAAAGTACTTCATGGAAATTAATGGATACCTTTACAAGATGTGCACTAATGGCCTAGTTCATTGGTATTGTCCCTGATGTGAATCAATTGCACTTTCTCCAGAATGCTTACAAAGGTCCTTAAGGAGGCCATTATGCAGGAAGACACATAGCCATATAAATCCTAATGGTAGGATACTATTGGCCTACAATCTTTAGGGATGCCCACCAATTTGTACGATCTTGTGAGCACTGTCAATGAGATGGTGGGATGACAAAGCGAATGGAGGATTCTCAATAGTGGATTAAACCACTAGAGCTCTTTGACATAAGGGTTATAGACTATGGGTTCCATCACATCCATGTCCAATGGAAAGGCATACATCATTGTAGCAATCAACTACTACACCAAATGCTTAGAAGTAGTAGTTGTCAACAATTGTACATCATCCACCGCTACTAGATTTGTATAAAAAATGTTGTAAATAGGTCTAGGGTGTCACATGCATTGATTTCTAACAATGGAACTCATCTTACAAGTGCCACTTTTAAAAAACTCATGTAATTCTTGTGGGTTGAACATAAATTAATAACACCCTATCACCCCCAAGCTAATGGTCAAGTAGAGGTGACTAACAGGGAGATTACAAATGTTCTAACATGAACTATCAAAAAATATAGAAGATATTGTAGCACAAAACTCAACGATGCCCTTTGGGCCTATCGCTCAACATGGAAACTCCCTATTGGCTACTCTTCCTACAAGTTGATGTATGAAAAATTTTTGACACCTTCAATCCAATTCGAGTTCCATACACTCTCAACAGCTTGTGACTTCGACATTGACCTTAGTTTGGCACAAAAAGAAAGATTGATCAACCTCAACATGCTAGATGAAAATCAATTAGTAGCCTTATCTTTGAATGAAGTGCATAATGCAAACAACAAATAATGACATAATCTTTGAATATGAGAAGTAAAATTTCAATTGAGAGATAAGGTTTTCTATTGAAATCCCACACATGTATCACAGAAAACTAAATTCCAAATGTTGTGGGAGGGTCCTTATATAATTGATAAAACCTTTCCTTCTGGGACCATGACCATGTACAAAGTTGAGAGCCCACATAAAAAGTAGTTGATCAACATCCAACAAGTAAAGCTTTTCCATGAGCCCAAGTAAGCTAGTGAGACAAATACCTCAATGGATGAACAACCATGCTTAATTTTTCAAATCTCCTTCTTTCAACTTAGTCGTGGGGTAGATGGAAATACATGCTAATCATCCATATGGCTCCTTATTTTTTCTATTTTTTTTTTCAAATTTTGATTTTGCAAATTATCTATTTTACACCTTTTTTTATTTTCAAATTTTTCCTATTTTTATACCATTTTTTGTTTTACACCATTGTTAGTATGTTTGAATCTTTCTTAAATGTTTTACACTTTCTTATATATTTTACTTTTTTTTAGTGTGATTTTCAAATTTTTGCTAATAAACGTGCTTTGTACCAATAGGACACAGTGGCATTGTAGCTACTACTAATGGTGGTTTATGCTTTATGTTTTGTTTGCTAATGTGTAGTTTCTATTTTTGAATTTTTGTACCAATGGTTCAGTCATGGTTTCTTTTTCATGGAGTAGGTAGTGAGTCCACAACATCCACCCATTCACAAACTCCATTGTTTTTCTTGTTTTGGAAGTTTGATGTCCCTTTCATTAAATCAATTTTTAATAAATTTATGACCTTGGTAGTTTCCAGAATTGGGAAGGATTCAAAGGTTTGTACAATATATGACTTCAAGAAGACTTAATACTCTTTGTACTCTTCTACTTACTTGGGTGCTTGAGTGTTTTTATAGGCTCCTTACCATTTCATTTCAACCAATAATAAGAAGTCAAATAAATTCTTTGCATGGTATGGTTCCCATCCAAAAAGAAGAAAAAAAATAAACAACAAATAAAAATTAAAAAAAAAAGAAAAAAATTAACAAATAAATGGGACTACAAGCATTGGTTATGAGACTAAAAAGACATGTTACCAATGCCTAAAGGTCCCCTCTAACTAAGGCCCTCTCTCACTTTTAGCTTCTCTTTTCTTCTCTTTATGGAACAGTGGTTGTTTTGTGGGAATACTCTTGTGGCTCAAGGAGGTGGATTAGCCTTGGAGTAATGATGCAAAGTCACTAAAAGAGGTTGGTGTTGGTCTGGACTAAGGATGAATCTTCATAGGTCATTTTAAACATAAACTCCACATGGAACTTCTTATGATCTCAATTTGGAATTCCATTCCACCTTCTCCATTATTCATCTATGTTGACTATAACTCACCTCACTACTAGTGTCCATGTCTTGGTCTAATGTATTTGAATTCATAGGTAGAATCTTCCAAGTTTTGGTCCTTAACTTCCATTAATCGTTAATCACCTATGGGGTCCACAAACTCCTTAGGTTGAGATTATGCAAGGGCAAACAAGGCATGTGCCTCTTATGAAGAGGATCCACTTGCATATCCCTTGGTTGGGTTTGTTAAGCACCTTTCCCTTAGGCATTCTTGCAATTAGAATATTTTGTACATCCATCTTCTATATCAAACCATGTACTCATTTACATATTTGTTTAATAAAAGCATTCTCCATCAAATTTTTCAATTTTGGACCTTTCAAAGATCCTTTTCAATGATTTCATCATATTCTTAGATTTTTTGGGATTCCATTGACCCCAAATTCATTGAAAAATTCCTTATAGTTTTTAAGATATTCAAGTTTTACAATTTTGCCTATGGGCCCTATATACAGGGCCCTGTCGACAAAGCATACTCATATACAAGGCTCATATACAAGGTCTTGTCAACATAAGGAAAAAATTCTATATATATCTCTTACCCCACTTGGGAATTTTTACATTTTCTCACAAATGCCAAGGGAGTTTCTCAAATTTTCAAAGCCTAAAACCTTCCAGAGCCCATAACTTACAAACCATTTATCCAAATCACTTAGTTCTTTAACCCTATAGCTACTAGAGGTAAGCTCTTCATCATAGGGGCCAAAAATGTACCATTTTTAATAGAAAATTTTTCACCATTTTTCTAACTCCCATAAAGGTTTAACTAAGAAATCAATTATTAAACACCAAATTACAAGAGTTAAACCTTTCCAACAAGCTTTAGTGACATCTACAATAAATAATTAATAAGTAATTAATAAAATAATGAATCTGCCATGGTCCAACCTTATCCAAAGTGTAACTAACTAATAAGAGAAGGTATTCAAAACTTTAAAGTTACACATTATATCTACTAATCCATGGATGTGTTGTGACTGTAGATGGCACCAAAAGGAAAGCATACACAGGAAGAAAGACCATCTCAACCAAGGGAGAAATGGCCTAGAATTAGAAGGCCCAAGAAGAACTACTCATAACCCATGCCACAAGTCCTCGTAGGGAAGAGGCCAAAGTGGAATCTATTAGATAAAGTTTATAACCAGTAGCAACAATAGAACACTTCCATCAAGACAATGCATGAACACAACAAGCCCATATCAAGGTGACCTTGATAGAAGCTTTCTTGAATTAGATCAAATCATGGAAAGTCCAAAAAATGGTGCTCTAGTTATTAAACTTTGGCCCTTTCCTAGAGCAAGAACCAAAAGAAGTGCAAGACCAGTTAAAGGCCTCTCCCATGTGAACAATCATCACTTTGATCATGAAGTGGTACATGGGATAAACATTCCTATTTTGGAATAACAAGTAAGCCAAATTAATAGTAAAAATCAAGGACATCTTAGTGTCCTACTCAGCATAAGCCATTGCTGCAATGCTTGGGTTACCAAAAATAGATGCAAGTCTTACTAAGATCCTAATGCAGGTAGATCCCAATATCAAGAAAGAATGGATGCAATGGTGCTATGGTGTCGACCGCAAGAAGTTTGACATGCTTACATTGGCAAAGAGGATTCACCATAATATTACAACCTTCTACCTCAATTCCACGATGAGGCTAACCAAAATCACTGCCTTCTTTGCCTAAGAATGCATTGCTTTGAGTGGGAGATTTCCTATCAACCTTCTATAGCTGATCTATTTAAACATGGAGAAGCAGTTTGAAGAAAATGAATGTGGAAGGAAGGTACTCCTCTTTCCATGGCTCATTAGGAAAATCTATTGAAGGGAAGGGATAGTCTATTATACCAATGGTATTGTCAGGATTGTTCCAACCACCAACTGGGCAAAAATGTTAAAAGAAAAGATTCCTACAATGACTATCCAAGAAGAGGAGCAGTAACTACCACCTCCACCTACCACTCAGATAACTATTCTAGACATCATTGCAACTGCCCAACGATTGAATGAATACTAAGAATGGATTTTGAGTGAATAAGAGAAACAAGTAGGCATGAGTGGTGGGAACCCATTCGTATACAAACTAACAATGAGTAACCTAAATTAGGTGGCTCAAGAAATCAGGTTGATGGGTGGAGGTGGATATGTTTTCTCAGCCCAAAGAATGCAATTGTCCACAAGGTTAAATCTGAGCACCAGAGAGGTCACAGTATCTCTTGCAGAATAATAGTCACTCCTACAAATCTTTGGGAATGCTATGACTTTCTTGATGCACTTGGAGAAGGGTAAGGGGTGACAGTATTGATGATGTAACACTAAGGATAGGAGACAATAGTAGAAGTGGTTGTTGATTGTATTGCCGAAATACTAAACACACCTGTGACATCTATGTTGGACATCACTGCACTCAAGGATGTGCAGATGTTCATAGGAACTAGAAGCGATAGAATAAATGTAGCATAGCATGAAGAATCTTTGGATTGACTAGTGGGAACTAAGAAACCTCTTTCAAAAGTCTTTGACCTTGCAAAAAATATTACTACAACCTAGTTGAAGCTGCTCGAGGCAAGGGGTAAGAACAATATCTTGGAGAAGCAACTTGAAATAGCCAAAGAATTGAATGAACACTTAGCTACTAAAGTTGCTAAATTAAGAGCCTAGATTGTTGACCCTACATTTCTCAACCTGGAATTAATAAGAGATGAATCTATGGAATAGCTTCACAATAGATTAAAAGGGGTTGAGGGTGCAATGGAGATGGTAGTGTTCTATCAATCCTTGGTAAAGGCCACATAGTACAAAATTTAGAAGGCCTTGGATTAGACCCACAAAAAGTATGTACAGTTGACCGTAGAGAACCATTGCATACAGAATGTTGATGAGCATAATCAACAATTAACTGACTTCATCCATCAATAGCAGGAGCAACTAGCTAGAGAAAACATAGAATTAAAGAGATTGGCAATTGCAAAAAGAAACCTCTCCATGGAGGAGATCTGTGCCCTTCACTAGAAAACTACGATTGAGGTAGCTACCTGGAAATTAGAGGCTCTCAAATTTAAGAGAGTCAAAAACCATTATAGAGAAAAAGTTAATCTACAAAAGGAAGTAAATGAAAAACACATCTAGTTGATGAAGGAAAAAGTGAATGAAACCCTCCAACAACTCCAGTAAGGGAAAGAATTATGGCAATCCATCATTGATAGAATAGATGCCTACAACAAGATGAAAATATGCATGAAGAAGCTACAAATTGATGAAATGGTAGAACACATGAAGCTTGCCAATCTCTGTTATGCAAATCTAGCCATGTTGACTATTAGATGATTGTGGTTAGAACTCGAGAAATAGGTGGCCAACTCATACTTATTATATGAGGTAGAGTTCAAGCATCAAAAAGACACTAAGAAAAATCTTGTAGTGATAAATGTTGAACTCGAAGTTCTCAAGGCATGATTCACTAATCAATGATCAACTCCCGAGAACTTGG
Organism: Gnetum montanum; assembly: GCA_015680685.1. Classification (NCBI taxonomy): domain Eukaryota; kingdom Viridiplantae; phylum Streptophyta; class Gnetopsida; order Gnetales; family Gnetaceae; genus Gnetum; species Gnetum montanum. The sequence continues at coordinate 282,130 of MNCI01001848.1, forward strand.
CTAAGAGGATGAAAAACTACCAAGAGTTGTAAAACACAGTTAGGGAATTCAATATCAAACACAAATAGTTTGTTAATGTGAAGAAAAGGTTTCTAATAATGCCATGTCCGTGGGATGTTCGCATTCTAGCCCACATTGATGATGTCGTGTGAATTGTAAATGATCTCTAGAGTAAGAAGGAGAAGATGAAGGCATTACTTGATGCCTTTCACCTTCCATTGAAGGAAACCATAGTAGGATAGCCATAACTACCTTAGCTATCACATGTGCTTGAAGTCAATGAAGGTCATTTAGAACCTTAGGAGCCATCATTACTTGGGACTATATGATCTTCTCCACTACCTTCATGACCACTAGAGTATGTGCTATTCAATATTTATGTAGTCATGTCATGGTGTTCAATTTTGAGTCATGAACACCACAATTTTTTGTAATGTGTTGATTTGTACACTCAGGAACTCAATTTTGTCAAGTCAATTGTTTTGTTAAGAGTTAGTCAATAATCTCATACCTTCCCAATTTTGTAAAGGAACTTGAAGATGAGTTTTTATATAGTCATGGGGGTATGATGAGTGCCAAAGTGTCATGTTGATAGTCCCCATTAACACGACCTTGTCGATGGGGCCCCATTTATGTGGTGTTGCCCCATTGATGGGCCATGTGGACATGGTGTTTACTACATCTCTGAGGCCTCCTCAATGCACTCTTGTAGCAAAAACTATAAATACGAGCTCATAGCCGTGTTTATGGGAATTCATGTCATAGTAGTAGCTAAACTCTTGTAGTTTTTATATTTGAAAGTTAGAATATTTTCCTAAGTACCCGTAGAAAGAGTCATTGAGTATAGTAATGTTTATTCAAGCACTATTGTACCTTAGCTCAATAGCATGTGTGGAAATGAAGACAAGAATCTTGATAAACCTAGCAGCATTTTGGATAGTTTAAATGTTTTACTCATGCAGTTAATTTTTTTAGTTATTTATTGAATGTTTCTTAGTAATTAGGCTAATTAAGTGATTAAGATAAGCTAAATAGATTAAATACATAAGTACAACCACTTTCAATGTAAGCATGTATTTGCTTGGTAATCCCAACAATGTTATTGCTTGGTGCACCTAGTAGCATAGCGCTTGGTAACCCAGCAGTGGATATGTGGGTTTAGGATGTGTATGGAAAGTGGGACCAAATTCTTCTATTAGGACTTGTTAGAGATTATTTAATTAGTTAAATTAAATTAGTTCTCAATTTACTTCATCTCTCTCTTTAAGCACCAAAGAACATAAAACTCAAAATAATAAAAATCATGTCTTGATTACACTTAACCATACCATTATGCATCGCAAATGTAATTGAAGATAACAAATGATCATTAGGGCAAGGTTCACTTCCTAGAGGACTAGTGTACCAAAAATTAGAGAGTCCATGGAATTTGACTAGATCACATGTGAGTGCTTCGTGATTTGTATGGTTGGGTGTATGGGTACTGCAACCGCTCATCACCCTTCATTTTCATTAGCTCTTAGATCATTGTTCTCTTTAATACTAATTATGACATGTCATTCTTGAATGTCATATCAAATGTTAAATATATGTAACATTCAATATTATGATAAAGAATGCAATAGGAAAAATGAAGAAGGAACTTAACAATACTTTATTAATGTGCCAATAGTGTATGTAGGTCCTACTTTGAGGATTCCTTGGGGTTCTATTCCTTCAACATCTATTTTTTAGAGGCAATCCAACATTTTCATCATGGTTATGCATATACGTAGCCAAAAGTGATGGTTAGTCATCTTTTTATTTTACTTCATCCAACATCCATTACTTTTCATTGTTAACTTTGCAATACCTTGTTGGCATTACCTCTAATTCCGAAGTATAAATAATTTAGGTTAAATCTTCAAAGTTCATCTCAAGAGACATGCCTATTATTATAATATTCCCTTTTCAGTCTTATTACAACTTGCCCTTATGGGTCTTATAATGATAATTACATCATTTGTTATAAAGAAGCATCATCTTTATTATAAAACAACTTCATTTGGAATGGGGACATGACATTCTCTAACTCACAATGATTCATAACTTGATGCTTGACTAAAAAAATAAGAATAATTTCAAATTATAGGTGACTGTGACTTACAATAGTATACAAGTCCAAGCTATAACCAATTGTGACTCACAATTCCATCACAATTGCCTACCTAGCATAGATAAAATCTGTAGACGACTCAAAACTAACTCCTAAACATAAATATTCACTTCTAAGACTCTTGAGACATATTCAAAATAGAAAAACATAAAGAAGATAGTGTGATGTTCTTATCATCTCCCTTCCCCTTAAAAATGTCATTCTTAATGATCTTTCAAAACTTGTAAGGCATCATGCTACCAAGACTAAAGGCCATCACACTCATCTTCACAATTCACATGACTCAATGTATCAAAAGCATTATAAGAGTGAATATCACACCTAGTTACAATGCTTGAGTTTTTTGTTTTGAGCTTCACTTTCTCTTAGAGATTTCTACTCATGCCCCATAATGCTTTCAATATATGAGCATCTCCTTGGAATATCTCAATTACATCCCCATAATGAGAGCTTCAATATGGGGATGTAATTGTTCTTTAACTTTAATCTTTCACCTCCCGTGACTCATGAGATAGAAACTCTCCTTGATCATAAAGATCTTTTGATCACTTTAATGAAGCTCTTGATTTCCTTTTTTGAAACTTGGTATTAAGCACTCCCTTTCTCAATAAGAAGTACTTGAAAGCTTCTTTTCTCCTTGACCTCTACTTTAATACACCTTGTAACTTATTCCTTTCCTTCATGGCTAAAATATTTCCTCTCAATTCTTCTTAAAATATTCCACAATTTACTCTTTATTTCCTCCATATTCCTTGTAAGGTCATTCACAGTAATAGATTGAGTATCTATATCTTGCATAAGTCTAAAGACAAACCTTAAAGTGATAAATATGATATCCACAAATACTTTCATAAATATCCACAATAAAATTTCCTTAATTTAAGGAAAAAGATACTATGCTTTGATATAAAAGTACAAATTTGAAATAATTCACTTCAAATTCTACCCTTTAAAGGAAATTGCTACTCATAGATCATAAATGCAACTTGATCTCACAAAGATCAAATGAATCCTTTTAAATCTTAAATAATTCAAACCCTAAGTAGTTGCAAAGCATATCAATTCTCCATAATTTCTTTCAAATATTGATGAAGATCAACAATTCTAGGTTTGGATGCCTCCAAACTAAAGCTCTAATATCAATTTGGAAAGGTCTACCTTAATAGATCCTAAAAGAATGCATTTCATATACCTTTCTAAGCAAACTTAGCTTAAAAATAATAATACAAGAAAATTAAGAAACTCTCTTTCTATTAATCCAATCTCAAATTAGAATTACATCAATCATGAGAAGCAAAGATCAACTCAACTCTCCCAAGGATCTTAGAGGCCATACATGTCACATCTTAATTCCTAAAATTGCTCACACTTGGAGCACAAAGCTTAAGAAAAGATAATACTTATAAGAGATTCTCTTAGTTTCTCTCAAGTGCTCTCCGCCTCTTATCCCTCACTCTCTTCCATATCTTGGACTCTCTTTTACTTACCTTTCTTATACTCTTCCTTAGTCCCTCTTCCTTACCTTAGGCTCTTTTCAAGTTATAGACATTCTTTTATAATCATTGTAGTGATCCTTTATTTAACTTGATAATTGGTCTTCCATTTAAAATTTGTAATCTCTTTAAAAAATCAATTTTCCTTAAATTGTGAGTAGTTTCGATCATACCCATTTTGTACTTACCAACCTATGGCTTGTTGCAACTCACAGCTTGCTTGCATAGGTAAAATCTTAAATCTTAAATATATTCCTTCTATTCTTTTGTAGGCTATGACCTCTTGCAACTTGCATTCTCTAGACAATAATCTCTTGCAAACTTCTCTATCTTTTAGTGACTTATAACTCATTGTCCAATGCAAAAATAAAAAGAATTTTAAATTATAACTGACTATAGCTTGTAGTAGCCTACAAGTCCAAGCTACAAATGACTATAACTTGTAGTCCCATCATAGTTATTTGTCCAACATAGAAAAAACATGCAAATGATTCTAATCTAACTACCAAATACAAATATCTACTCATAAGAATCCTCAGACACATTGACAATGGAAGGTAATGTGATGTCCTCATCATCTTGTATACCTTTTCAAAATAAATTCTTTTATTCTTGATGTATTTCTTCCAATTTCATGATTGAATTTATACTTTTATTGCTTACTATTGTTCTATTATTTTGCTTAATTGAGATGTCATCATCATTATCATCCTAGCCCTATCCCAACAAAATAGGGTCAACCACATGAGTCTACTTTTACCATTTGTCTATATGAAGATCTAGATCTTTGTAAGTTAACAAGTTGATATAAGATCAATATTGATTTGATTACTAGGATACTTATTTCGTTAAGTGTATTAAAATGGTGATCTTTTCTAAATACATTGAGGAAGTAGAAAAATTTGATAATTGCAATTATGATTTTTGGAAGGTCCAAATAAAAGATCTCTTAGTTTAAACTATACATTGGTAAATTTGAAAGATGAAAACACTAAAAAGAGTTTGTGGAATACTATTAGTAGAATTTATTAATCCAATTTTCTTTCAAATAGATTGCATCTTAGAAGACAAGTATCCTTATTAAGGATATTTGATAATGCAACTATTACTTCTCATCATACTACTTTTAATTATAATTGATAGGTAATAATATATAAGAAGACCAATATATTGCTTTATTCTAGTCGTTTCCTATATCATGGGATTATATTGCTCAAAATATTAACACTAGTACCCTTTTAAAATTTGATAAAGATGTAGCATGGTTGATAACAGAAAAACTTTAAAGAAAGAATTCTATGCTTGTATTTGCTAAAACATTAATTATTAAAGGATCAAGTAAACAACACTTTGTTAAATCCTTTGGTAAATATAAAACTGAATTCAAGAAAGTTGTAAATGGTGCTTCCAAGAAAATACCAAGGTGTTATAAATATAAGAAGCATGGTCAATTGAAAAAGGACTGCAAATTTCTATAGAAAAAGGAGAAAGACGGTGGATTTTATTCTAAGAGAGATATTGAGGCTCTTAACGTAACATATTTTTCTTAATCTCTTTCTTGGTCCTAGAGCCCGTTGTTTTGCAGGTGCTTTGTTTGAAATCAAATGCAAAATGAAGTCATTGCCATCGCTATCTTGGAGCACATATCAGGGTTATGTCACCCAGGAAAATTCCATCAAATACTTCGGTGCTTTGTTTGAAATCAAATGCAAAATGAAGTCATTGCCATCGCTATCTTGGAGCACATATCAGGGTTATGTCACCCAGGAAAATTCCATCAAATACTTCGGTTTTTAGAGACCTCGACCATACACAATAAAAGTTCCATGTCTCATGCCTTTTACCAGGGATTAAAAAGAGCTTGACTAGGTGCATATGAATTTATATAACATGCTTTTGTCAGTTCATGCTTATTATTCTTCAAGCTTCAAATCCCTCCTTGACTGTGAAGATTTGATACCCGAAAGATTGAAAATTTCACATATACAGGCAGACGGGTTGCTGGTAGGGTATGTCCGTTATCAACTATGCATCAAAAGAATCCGATTTGTGGAAGCGAGGAATGGAGGATTCATGATTCTGAATGTGTTTTAAAAATTTAAGTATATTAATTAATGCTTAAAAATTGTTAATGCTTAAAAATATAGAAAAAGTACAATGTAAATCCAAAATATTGTAAATCCAAAATATTGTTAATGCTTAAAAATTGCACATAAGATTGCAATATCACCATTAAATTGAAGCAACAAAATTTGCAAAGGTATGGAGGGCATTGAATCCATTTCCTTATTGGGGAGCCATAATCTGGCCAAACATATAATTTCTGCAACGACCAAAATGACAGCAATAAAATGAAATCCCTTTGTTAGTCAATCCAATATTTCTAAAAATAAAATAAAGCCTCAACCAAATTTATAACAAATCAGCTCCATGAACTTGCATATGGCCATTGTCCATGTGCTGGTGGGCTTCGTTACTTTATAAGCAAACACATTTTCAAAAAAGTTAAACAAGCATTCATCCGTCATCATGACCCATGACAATGACCCTGTTTTGTTTTTTCTTTTTTCAGCATAGATACGAGAAAAATAGCAAAAACCAGCAATGAACAATAAACACACGTGAATATGTGAGTCATGGCGGAACCTTTGACGCTCCCAAAGCCAGGCGAATCTATGCAAATGCAATGTTTTCCTCGCACGCCCGTCCAAAACGTGATTTCCGTCCAAAACGTGATTTCCGTATGACCCATACTTGGCCCTTGGGCCTTCGGTTACCATAGCGTAGTCCTCTCATGATTTCCGTGTGTTTGTTTATTTATTGGTAGTACATTGTTTTCTGTGGTTAACAATGAAATGAAATTTTTGGTATTATTCAGAACAGGAGAAGATATGTAAGATTTTAATGCAAATTGCAGACATCACAAGAACTAAAAAGGAAAAATGCAGACATGACAAGAACTGAAAAGGCAATAACAATACGAGGCAAGGCAAGGCGATCATTTCAAGGTATATGTACCTATGCGCTGGAGATTCGCGATTCCCTATAAATTTTGATGAACTGTTCGGTCGGATTCGGAAGCGCGTACAGAAGCGTATTAAGTTCGCAGTGGGTACATATTTCATAATTTCCAATGAAATTTTGTCTAGATTTGATAATTCATAATTTCCAATGAAATTTTGTCTCGCCTTGCCTTTGAAAATATACATTGATATGGTCGCCTTGCATTGCCTCTTATTGTTATTGCCTTTTTAGTTCTTGCGATGTCTGCATTTTGCATTAAAATCTTACATATCTTCTCCTGTTCTGAATCACATCCCCAGCTAGGAACCCGTACCCACTTTTTCTTGAGGAACACGTACCCAAACACATTCAGAATGACGAATCAGATTCTTTTGATGCATAGATATGTACAAATCCAGACAAAATTATGAAATACGTAACCATTGCGAATTTAATGCACTTTTGTAGAACAGGTAGTCAAAATTTATCCTTAATGGCAAATCTCCGGGGCATAGGTTCCCAACCAAGCCGCTGTCCCTCTCATGACGCCCCCTTATTGAGGAAGGAATAGGCTCGCGTATGCATATTTTTGGGACAATCGTATTCACAATCCAGCTGGACATTGATGTCCCTCTCATGACGCCCCCTAGCTGGACATTGATGTCCCTCTCATGACGCCCCCTAGCTGGACATTGATGTCCCTCTCATGACGCCCCCTTATTGAGGAAGGAATAGGTTCGCCCCCCTTATTGAGGAAGGAATAGGTTCCCGTATGCATATTTTTGGGACAATCGTATTCGCAATCCAGCTGGACATTGATGTTCTGCTTACCCGGTCCAATGCCAGAACAAACGAGATGCATGTGTTACGACGGCGACGAAAAAGGAGCGGTAATGAGCGCTTTTATTTGTTTTTTCCGTGCTTATTCTCGTGGACTGTTCGGTACAGAAAATTGCATGAGAATACCCTATATACAAGTAAAACAGTATAAAAAATTCTATTAAATATATGTATATTTAAAAGAATTTTAAAATTCCATTAAATATATGTATATTTAAAAGAATTTTAAAATTCCAAAGCTTAACCGGTTGCATGAACTAAACATGGAAGTACAATAAAATAATTTTAAAAAATTACTTAATTAAATAATTTAGTGTATTTTATTAATTTTAATAATGAAATGTTAATTTAATGATAAGACTTTTCATCAAAGTTCTAACAGATTAAAGTTCCAAAAAACAATGCTAAATTATATTAAAACTCTCATAGTCAAACATGGATGCAGGAAAAATGACAAAGCATGTACTGCCTGCTCACACAAGCATGTGATATAGATCATACGCAGGAGCAGAAACTTCGACTCACATTTCATTCTACTTCTTCCTGGTAAAAGCCACGAGCTGTTGAGAGTCCCCTATGTACAAGGGAAAAGTAAAGCCACGAGCTGTTGAGAGTCCCCCTATGTATAACGGAAAAGTCTTAAAACGAGACGTGCAGCCCTTGCCATGCCATGCAAAGGGAAAAAGTCTTAATAAGACAAAGGTATCCGTGAAATTTTATTCAGCGCCGTAGCATTTGCAACCACTGCGATCAACTACAAAACAAGAGAATTGTCTACGCTCTGAGTTAAATCGATGATGTTGTTGATGTTCGGTCATGTTCAAATCACAATTCAATAGTGATACGCATCTGTCTCTCTCATTATGTAAGACTTTTGGGCAAAACCTCGGTAGGTACAACGAACGCTTGAGACCAAGAAACATGTTTAGAAAAATCAGTATACTGAGTTAGCGTATTAGGATCAGCATTTGACCGAGGGACTTGAATGAATCCTAGCAAATGCTTTTGGCACGCTCACTGACTCTCTTGGTGGTTTTGCACAGAAAGGCAGACGTCGTTAACTGCAAGGGCAATGATGCAGGACCAAAGTTGTAAATGGTGTTTCCAAGAAAATACCAAGGTGTTATAAATATAAGAAGCATCTCAATTGAAAAAGGACTGCAAATTTCTATAGAAAAAGGAGAAAGAGGACAGATTTTATTCTAGGAGACATATTGAGGATAAACTCATGGGCTTATGTTCAATCATAAAGTAATCCTAATTATAATTAATGATTTATATATAGCTTTGCTCATAGGAAAGAATGGTTTTCAAAAAAATATATATAAGAAAAATCATAAAGCAATTTACAAACACTTGAAATTAGCTTTTTATATAGATCAAAGGGTAAAAAACTATAGTAACCGACATAATAGTAAAGGGTAAAATGATGATGAATACTTAGTAGTGTCATGACTTTAAGTTACCCGGTTGAACACTAAAATGCTATGCATCAAAAGAATCTGATTTTCGTGATTCGTGATTCTGAAAGTGTTTGGGTACGTGTGCCTCAAGAAAAAGTGGTGAGTACGTGTGCCTCAAGCAAAAGTGGTGACGAGCCGGGGACGTGATAGAGAAAATTTAAATATATTAGTTTTTTTAAAAAATTAAATCTCATATATCATAAAAATACATTGTAAAATATAGAACAAGTACAATGTAAATTCAAAATATTGTTAATGGTTAAAATTGCACAGAAGATTGCAATATCACCATTAAATTGAAGCAAGAAAATTTGCAAAGGTATGGAGGGCATTGAATCCATTTCCTTACTTAGGAGCCATAATCTGGCCAAACATATAATTTCTGCAACAACCAAAATGACAGCAATAAAATGAAATCCTTTTGTTACTCAACCCAATATTTCAAAAAATGAAAGTAAGCCTCAAGCCTCAATCAAAAAGCCTAAAAAATGAATGTTGATTGAGGATGTAGAAATGGATAGGGTAAAACGAAAGGCTAAATCCAAAGCTAAGATCATTGAGTTAGATCCTGAAAGTTCAGATGACGAATCACTACCTGAATCAACAACATCATCTCGTTTATTCCAACCTTCTACAGGAGACCCTTCATGTCGTCATAAAAACTTAATCGAAGTAGATAATCAGTATCATTGTAGTGAATGTGACGCACTATTAAAAACTTGTAGAATCGAGATGAATAGAACAACCATATCACGAGATAGATTCAGGGAACATCAGGATCGCCTAACACCATTAGAAGTCAAAGGCTTTGATTTTGTTCAAAATAAACCTGAAGGTGTACCAGAAGCTGAATACGTATATACTCTGCATACCAAAAAGACAGCAGAACAACCTTCAGATACAATTTGTCTTCTAAATTGGACTAATACTGCTTTACAAGAATTAGCGTATAGCAATAGAACTCAG
>MNCI01001853.1:5274-17634 GCA_015680685.1 Gnetum montanum
TTCTTACCTATTTATTGGTCCCTTTTCCTCATTTTGTTGTGATCCCTTGATTTGTTCTACACTACTCTCTCCTCTATGGTTTCTATGCAAGTTGTAACTTTCTCAATTATCCATTTGGACATCATATCTAGCCTTGCCTAAAGTTCAGCAATATACTATTGCATTGGCAAGGTTTATTGTAAAATAACCTCATTAAGAGTTACCTCTTTTTCCTTATTAGAGATATGGACTCTCTTCTTTTGAAGAGTTGGATCCAAGTGATATTTCTCAACATTCTCCTATTTACATAGCTATCCTTCTTCTTTTGCCACACACTGGATTAGCCTTTGGATCTAATGGGTTTCTAGTTCATATAATAGGCCTTAAGCATACATCCCAAGTGATGAATCATATTTTTGCATACACTTTGATGTTAGGTACTTGATGTTAAAGCCTCAACATTGGGTATTTGATGTCAGATCTAGGATGTGATGTCGAATATCCAACATCGCAAGGTATACACCAGCCTATAAATATAATGCTTAGGCTCATGATTTTGAGATCAGTTTTTTGTCATAGTTAGCAAAGCTCTTGTAGTTTATTCTCTTTAGAGTTAAAATATTTTCTAAGTGCTTGTAGTAGGAGTCTGAGTGTGTATGGATGTTTGTTCAAACACTAATGTACTTGAGTGCAATAGTGTGATGAGAATAAAAATGAACTCTTTAGATAATCCTTATAGCACTGAGAATAGATTAATGTTTTCTTTAATACACTTTACTTCCATGCATTTAAATTAAGTAATTAATTTCCAGTTGTTAATGAACATAAGCATGACCACTTTGAGCATACATATAGTGCTTGGTAACCTAGCAACACTTAACATTTGGTAGGCTGATAGTGCTATATGTAGTTAGGAGGTGTCCAAGAAAGTGGGACAGGTACTTGTGTGCTACTAGCTAGGCAGTAAATGAATTAGATCTTAATTACTTTACCTTTCATTCTTTTCATAGGTGATTAAACCTATAAAACATAAAATGAAAAAAATCATGTACCTCAATTACACTTAAACCATACCATTGAGCTTCACAAGTGTAGTTGGGAAGACAATGAATGTTCTCAATGTCCATTTCACTTCCTAGAGGAACTAGTGCATTGGAGAATTATAGGTCCATGGAATTTGACCGGATCACATGTAAATGCCTTAGTGATTCATATGGTTAGGCGTAGGGATACCTTGCTACTCATTATTGGGATTATTACTGAGGATCTTTTGGTTTTTTTATGTACTATTTAGGATTTAGTGGAAATCATTCATGATTGTTGGAATAAACCTTGGAGTCATATCATATTAAAAATACTACAACAAAAATTTAAAAGCACTATGTTTTATCATCTAATTAAAAATATCTTCTTCTCATAGGGGTGCTTCTCTGACCAAGTCTAATGGAGCTCATCAGCTGGTGCTACAATAATATCGAGTGGTATATACTCATCTTGATGAGTATGTACCCAATTTCATCTTCATCCTACATTAGGATGAATAGCTATAGAGGGATGATATGGAGGGCAACATTGTGTTGCCACTTGATCGATCCATTCCTGTAATGCTCCAAAAAATGATTATATGATGGGGTCTCTAGGAATGTCATGCTAAGTATGTTGTGTAAGATATTGACGCTAGGGATTATCATTCCATTGAGGCATAATGTCTACAAGATCGATAGCTAGAACATCAACATGAATTTTTGAAGGAAAAAGGATTTAATGATCCTCCATTCCTATTGTACCAAAAGCATGATGGAGAACCCTTCTTTGGGGGTTTTTCATTCAATGAAATTCCTCTATTTGACTTTGGTGAAGGTCGTCAAAACCAGAACTTGCAATCCACGATTCACAATCTTAGATTTGGTAAGAATGGATCCAATGACAAAGAAGGATCCAAAGGGGCAAGCTACGGCAAGGATGTAGACATATTGTGATTATAATTACGATGATCGAAGAGCTGGTAGTAGGTACCATGATGGTGCTAGTCCTCCTTCCTCTTCACCTTCATCATCATCTTCTTCTTGTTCTAGCTCTACTCACAATTGCAGGAGGCAAGACCATGATGGAGGTGACCAAAATGATCAAATGGATCATTGGTAAAGGCAAGATTAAGGGTGTGAAAATTCAAGAGAGGCACATCACCATGAACGGAGGGTTAGTAGAAGGCATCGTTAGCACCATAATCATGGCCTCGATGAGCCTTTGCTTGCTACCTGAAGTATGCTTAATATTGCAAAGGTAGTATGAATTCCAACAAGGCATGTGAAGGATACTTGGATCAAAAGGCTAGACATGAACAATATTCCTCAGTTAGAAAGAGGATATAACTCTGATCTATAGAATTATCTCTAAGTTTTTCAAGATACATATGCCTTGCAAAACATAGAGAATGAGTGGGAAAGACTTAAGTTGTTCCCAAGGATGCTCATCAAAGAAGCAAAGAATTGTTACTGGTTCTTAGAGCTAGAATCTATCAAATAATGGAGTACCATGCTTGAATTATTTAATGAGAAGTATCAAACATACTCTTGAGTGTATAACTTGAGAAGGCAAATCCAAGGATGAAAACAAAGAACACACAAGCCCTTAGATGTTGCCATCAGTCAATGCTATTTCTTATTGCATAAATGTCATGGCCATGGTTATTCTCCACTGGATCAACTTCACCACATTGTAGATGAGCTTCAATCAAAAACAAGGAGAACCATTGATGTCTATGCCCAAGGGCAACTATCAAAATTAAGCACTTGTTAGATACAAAGACTAATTGAGTAGGTAGCTAAAGAGGAGGATGAATTAAGAAAAAGAGAAAATGCAAAAGAATATAACTGTGATCCTTTCATTCGTAAGAGGGATGTTTAATTCTTTAATAGTGAGGAAGAATCTACACTTGATGAGATGGTGAATAGGAAAACCTTGCCACTCCAAAAATTTTAATACGAAATTATGGCCAAGGTTGATTAGTTATGGGACTCCATGGATAGTAGATTTCAAGTTGTCCTAAAAATTGTTGAAGAGTTCAAAGAATAAGGTAGTGATCGTGAGTGTAGGAAGTGCAAGGAAGTTAAACATGCTTATCAAAAAGGTAAGGGCAAGATTGCTACTATAGAAGAAGTTGTAGAAAGTGAATCTAATGATGATGGTGGGCATGACATCTACTAGTATGTATATCCTAAGGGATGTTGCTCCATAGTGTTACATTTACAGGAGTCTAGGGTGTATGCTTTGAATCCATGACCAACACAAAGGCAAATATCTAGAAGATTACCTTATCCTTAAGGTAATTTTACATAATTTCACCAGAAACAACAATATTATCCCAGTCGAAATCCACCACAACCATATGAGTAGTATCAATAGTGGCATCAACCAAAATCATGGGCACTAGCACCACCAAGGTAGTAATACCCTTACAAAAAACTTGATTCATATGGATACTAAATTTAGCAACCCTTGTCTCCATGTGACTCCTCTAGTCACATTTCTACTTTCCAATCTTACTACTACCCTTCTGATTATTATTGAACTCATTGTTCACAGGAAAGAAGGGATGCCACCTTTTATACTTATCCCCCTCTTGTCCTTGCACATGTTCCTCTAGTCGCATAGCTACCACCTACTCCACCTATGCAGGGTGAACTACCAGCTCAACCACAACAACACAATGCTACTAGTGCTATTAATTTATAATTGGATCATCAATCGAGTGGGTTTAATACTTGATAAAAAAAGACCTTTCTTTCGACCTCATAGTCCAATTGTGGTTGACAACCCTATCCCTCCATCTTCCTCTGTATCAAATTCCTTCAAGTCAACTTCAAACCAAAATCTACCTAGGATCCATACTATGATGCTTACTCACATTGTATCTGATTGGATTTGTGTTGGAAATCTTCCCAAGAAACTAGTTGATCTTGGAAGTCCTCTCATTTATTTGTAGATTGCTAGGAATGAATCATGTAGAGCTCTTCTCGACTTAGGTTCTAGTGTTAATTTAATTTCTCATGAGATTGACATTACATGGAACCTACTTCCTCTTGAAAAGAGCAATATTAGATTAGAATTGGTAAACCAGTCCATCCTTGTTCCATTGGGACTAGTGAAAGACATTATCTATTGATTTCTTAGTGATCAAGGTGGAGAACTACAAAGGGGATTTTCCAATCATCATGGGAAGGGCATGGCTTAGCACTGTTGATGCAAGAATAGGCATAAGATATCTTTCTTTGGAAATATCTAAAGAAAATGCATTCAAAAAGATCAAGAAGAAGAGATTTCCATGCATCATGTACAAAGATATAGGGTGCAATTATGTGTAGAAACTCTAGCCTATGAAATAAGCATCCATCTCTACATGTAAGCAGTGTGCACTAGAAGTAGAAATTCAAAGGTGTTTGTATGCAACAACCACAAAATAGAAGGAAACCTAGTGGCTTACCACTTATTCTGAGCGCAACACACTTTGCATGGAACTGACTAAGAGCTTGACATGCACATATGTCACAAGCATGAATGAACTAGAGCAAGTTCATCACTAACTCTTTAATGATGCAAATGATGATAGTTATTGGGAAGAGTTGGAAATTTCTAAAAATTTTAAGTAAGAGCCCCTTGAACTAAAAATGATATCATCTAGAATGGAATATGTGTTTTTTTAAAAAATGGGAAGCCAATAATAATTAATCCAAATCTTGCTCTAGAGCAGAGAGAAATGTTGTTGAATGTAGTTGAAAAATGGTCAGAAACTTTTTCTTGGTCATATCTTGAACTCACATGGATTGATCCTAAGATATGCTAGCATTGTATCTACATTGATTGAGCCATGAAGCCAAAGAGATAAACATAGAGGCAATTGAACCCCAAATTGAAGTAGGTCATCAAAGAGGAAATTGAACAACTCCTCAAGGCATGGTTCATTTATTTGATTGTAGAGAATAAGTGGGTTATTCCACTTGTACTTGTGCCAAAGAAATGAGGTAAGTGGTAGGTTTGCATTGATTTTTGATTGCTAAATATGATGTTAAACAAAATATTTAGACATTGCTACTATAGTTTTCTAGATGGTTATAGTGGCTATAACCAAATTCAAATTGCATGAGAGAACTAGGTGAAGACAACATTCATGAGTCCTTGGGGGAGTTTTGCATATTGCAAGATGCCATTTAGTCTATGCAATGCTACTACAACATTTCAATGCTTTATTCTAAGTATTTTTCAATAGTAAATTGAAAGTGGTATGGAAGTCTTCATGGATGACTTCTCTACTTATGGAGCTACATTTGAGCAAGCCCTAAGCTACCTTGAGCAGGTGCTAAAACAATGTGTTGAAACCAACTTGTAGCTCAATTGGTAGAAAAGTCATCTAATGGTCCAAGAAGGCATTGTATTGGGGCATAGAATATCACAAGTAGGAATTGAGGTAGCCCTTGAGAAAATAAGGATTATTCAAGGAATAACCTACCAACCAAAAATTGTCAAAGATGTTCAATCATTCCTTGGACATACCAGCTACTACTAGTGATTCATAGAGAATTTCTCTAAGAATGCAAAGCCATTGGTAAAATTAACAAAGAAGGATTCTCCATTTGTCTAGACTACAGAATGTGAAAAAGCATTCCAACAGCTAAAAGAAAAACTTGTAGAAACTTCAATCCTACAAGCACATGATTGGTCTAGACCATTCCATGTCATGATAGATGCATCAAATTATGCCTTGGGAGCTATGTTTATGTAGATGGATGATAAGAAATGCCCATATTACATCCACTGTGCTAGCCAAAGCATTGTGGATTCACAACTAAACTAGACCACCATAGAAAAATATTTAATGACAGTGGTGTTTGATCTAGAGAAGTTTAGGCATTAGGTGCTTGGATACAAGGTGTTTATGCACACAAACCATAGTGCCATCTACTTCCTTATGAACAAGTCAATAGTGAGTCCCCTTGTCATATGGTGGTTGCTGATCTTGAAGGAATTCAATTTTACGATGGTAGAATGAAAGGGCACTAAAAATGTGGTCACTGATCCCTTATCTTGGTTGTGATGGGATAACAAAGAGGAAGAAAACTCACTAACTAATATGTTTTCTAATGAACTCCTCTTTGTTGGGGCTATAAGTAAATAATTGCCCAATAAGTGTAAATGGTATAATGGTATTCTCACCTATCTTCTCATCTAGAAGATGTCACAAGGGTTGGACCACTAGAAGAAACAATAGTTTCTTCACTAAGTAAAACACTTCATGGAGATTAATGGACACCTCTACAAGGTGTGCATCGATGGCCTAGTTTGTTGGTGTGTCCTTGATGTCAATCAACTACATGTTCTCCAAGATGCTCATGAAGGTCCTTGTGGAGGACACTATGCTGAGAGATGCATGATCATTAAAATCTAGATGAGAGGGTACTATTGGCCAACAATATTTAGGGATGCTCATCATTACGTCTACTATTCTAAAAGATACTAACAAGATGATGGAATGAGTACTCAAATGGAGGGACCTTAGTACTGGATTCAACTATTGGAACCCTTCGACATCTGGAGCATTAATTTCATGGGTTCCATCACACCCATGTCAAATAGAAAGGTGTACATCATAGTTGTTGTTGACTATTGTATGAAATGGGCAGAAGTAGTAACCATCATCAATTATATATCTTCTATTTCTACTTGGTTTGTACAAAAAAATGTTGTAAATAGATTTGGTGTGCCACGTGCATTAGTTTCTAATACTAGAACTCACTTTTATAGGCACTACTTTTCAAAAGCTCATGCAAAACTTATAGGTTGAACATAAACTCACAACACCCTACCACCCCCAAGCGAATGGTCAAGTTGAGGTTACCAATAGGGAAATCATAAGGATTCTAACAAGAACTATTAGCAAATATCGGAAAAATTGGAGCACAAAACTCAACGATGGCCTTTGGGCCTACGGCTCAACATGGAAACTTCCTATAGGCTATTCTTCCTATGAGCTTGTGTATGGAAAATTACCAATACTTCCTATTTAATTTGAGCTCTGTATACTTTCAATAGCCTGTGACCTTGACCTTAACTTGAGTCTAGCACAAAAAGAAAGACTAATGCATCTCAACTTGCTACATGAAAATCGATTGGTGGCTTTATCATCTAAAAAGTTGCACAAGGCCTACAACAAAAAGCATCATAACCTTAAAATTAGAAAATTAAAATTTTAATTGGGAGATAAGGTTCTTTTCTAGAACCCCACACATGTACCTCAATGAATTAAGTTTCAAACATTGTGGAAAGGACCTTACATCATTTACAAAACTTTTCTTTGTGGCGCCATGTTGATCTACAAACCTAAGAGCCTAGACAAGAAACACCTGGCAACATCCAACAAATCAAACCTTTCCATGAGCATAAGCTAGCTAATACAAAAAACTCCTCATTGGATGGACAACCATACTCCATATTTTGGATCTTCTCCTTTCAACTTAGTCATGGGGGAGATGGCCACCCATGCTAATCATATAAGCGGCTCCATAGTTTTTCAACTTTTTGGTTTTACACATTTTTTTTACAACATTTTTTACATATTTTTTATTTTACATCTTCTTGTTTTCATGTTATTAATCTTTTATAAGTTTTTTTATACCATCATTAGTACATTTACTAATTCTTGAAAATTTTACACTTTCTATTATATTTTCTTTTATTTTATTTTGATGTGATTGTCTAACTTTTTGTTAATACATGCTAGGTACAATGGTAATGCATTGCTTGATGGTGGTATGTACTATTTTGTTATTTGACTATTGGTGTCTAGGTTCTGGCTTTGAACTTTATTATAGATGATTAGGACATGGTTTCTTTTTCATGTAACAACCAGTGAGTTCATAGCATTCATCCATCCATAAACTCTATGATTTTTCTCATTCTAGAAACATGCAGTCCTTTTTTCATTGAAAAATCTTTAATAAATTTGTAATTTTAGTGGTTTCCATAATTGGAAAGGATTCCAAGGTTTGAATAGGTTTGACTTCAAGGGGATTCGGTATTCTTTGTACCTTTCTGTTTACCTGGGTGCATGTGCGTTTTCATGGATTTCTTACCATTCCATGTCAACCAATAAAAGGAAGTTGAATACATCTTTACATGGTGTGGTTCTCATAAAAAAAGAAACAAAAATAAAATGATAGGAATTCAAAGCACACCCCTTAGAAAAAATAAACACATACGTCTTTGCATGGTGTGGTTTTCATTTCAAAAAAATGATGGGAATTTAAAGCACATCCCTTAGATAAAATAAATAGGTTACAAGCATTGGTTATGGAACTAGAAAGACATGTTACCCATGCTTGAAGGTCCTCTCTAACTAAGGCCCTTCCTCACTTCCTACTTCTCTTTTCTTCTTTAATAAGGAATAGTGGTTGTTCTGTGGGGGCACTCTTATGTCTTAGGGGGATGGACTAGTCTTAGAATGATAATGTGAAGTTACTGAATGAGGTTAATTTTGTTCTAGACTAATGATGGATTTGATTAAGTCATTTAACCATAAAATCCACAAGGGACTTCATTTGACCTTAATTAGGAACTCCATTCCACTCTCTCTCATACACCTATACTTTCCATATGTCACCTCACCATTGGTTTCATGTTCTTGTTCGATGTTCTAGTTTAATGTGTCAGAATTATTAGGTAGTTTCTTTCAAATTTTTGTACTTAACCTTTTGTAACCATTAATCATCCATGGAGACCATGGACTCTTTGGTTTGAAGTTATGCAAGAGCATAAAAGGCTTGTACCTGCTTTGGGGAGGACCCACTTGCTTATCTTTTGGTTGGGTTAGTTAAGTTCATTACCCTTAGACACTCTTACAATCAAATCTTTTTGTTTACCTCATCAATGACATCAAATTGTGCACATATTCATAACATTTTTTTAGTGAACTTTCTTTTTTATTGTTGTGAATTCATACATCCTCTTCAAATATTTTCTTGTGTTGAACTTTTTCAAATTAATGGACCACTTATCTATTTTACCCTATTTTTTAACCTTCCCATTAACACTCCTAAAGTAATCAATCTACGACAATCACAACCTATCCAAGTGTAGCCACCAACAAGACAAGGCATTTAACAGCAATGTGTTACACATTGCATACTAGTTCATGATTCTATTGTGATTACAGTGGGAAGCATGGACTAGAAGTTGGACTATCTTCACCAAGGATGATGTAATAGTACCACACGATGCAAATCGTTTATGATTGTTAGATCTTCTCTCTTACTCTTCAGCTGCCAAGAGGAATTGGATGTCAGTTTTATCCAGGGTGTTTCCTTCTCTTATCATGAACATCCAATTTTGTAAAAGATTGTTACTCCATACACTTTAGTACTCAAAGTCTATCTATTCCATTTGAGTCAGTTTGTATGTTAGTTAATAATCCCATACCTACCCAATCTTTTGTAAAGAACTTGTTCCTCCTCTTTTGCACTCAAGGACAAATTTTCATTCAGTCATGGAGGCATGATGAATCACATTTTTGTACACACTATGATGTTGGGTACCCAATGTTGGAGTGTCAATATTAGGTATCTGATGTTAGAGCCTAGATAGGATGTCGGATATCCAACATTGCAGTGTATATGCTAGCCTATAAATATAGTCTTGAGCTCATGATTTTGATATCAATTTTTTTTTCATAGTTACCAAAGCTCTTGTAGTTTGTTTTCTCTAGAGTTATAATATTTTCTAAGTGCCCATAGTAGGAGTCTGGGTGTGTATGGATCTTTCTTCAAACACTAATGTACCAGAGCACAACAATGTGACTAGAATAAAAACAAACTCTTTTGTTAATCCTTGCAACACTGAGAATAGATAAATGTTTCATTTAATGCACTTTACTTCCATGCAATTTACTTTAATGCATTTAACTTAAGCAATTAATTTCTACTTGTTAATGAACACAAGCAAGACATCTTCAAGCATACATATAGTACTTGGTAACATAGCAACACTTAATTTTTGGTAGCCTAGCAGTGCTATATGTGTTCAAGATGTGTTAAGGAAAGTGAGATACGTATTTGTGTGAGGCTACCTAGGCAGTAAATGAATTAGATCTTAAATTACTTTACCTTTCATTCTTGTTGTAGGTGATTAAACTTATAAAACATAAAATGAGAAAAATCATGTACCTCATTTACACTTAAGTAATACCCTTGAGCTTCATTGAGAAGACAATGTACATTCTCAATGTCCATTTCACTTCCTAGAGGACTAGTGCACTAGAGAAATATAGGTCCACAGAATTCAATTGGATTGTGCATAAACACCTTAGTGATTTAGATGGTTTGGCATAGGGGTACCTTGCTACTCATCACCCTCTTCTCTTTTTTAACTATGAAGCTCATCTATGATGTGGAAAAGTTGTTCTTCTTGAGAGAAACCATGGCTTAGACATTTATTCAGTAGAGAATGGTATCTATCTAGGGCCATGTCCAAGGGTTTATGTTGTTCTTATTTCCATCCTTGGATTCATTCCTTAGGTTGGACATCACCACATAGGTTTGGTATTTCTCATTGAAGAGTTCCAGCATTGTGGACCACTGATGAATTGAATTTGATTTCAATGATCTATACCACACTTTGGCTTTGTATATTAGTATCCTAAGAAAGAGCTTAAGCTTTTTCCACCCACTTTCAATGTTCTATAAAACAAAACATCATGGAAGGCTTGAAAATGATGTTGTGGATAAAAATTATAGCCTCCTACAAATTTAGGAATATTATTCATATCAAGCCTTTCAATGCAACTTTTCTTACAATGCTTGTGGGGTATTTTAACTACCTCTATGATTTGCATCATGCTCTTAATGGCCAATAAGGGTTCACTATCATTAGACATGTCATGCTATGGTGATTTCGTCCATGTTTATTTTGATGTTGATATTTCCCTAAGGTTCAATTTCTATGCTTATTTTTACACCATAGTGAAGCTAGATCTCTATACCTACATTCATCTTCATTAGAACTAGATGCTAAAGTGAAAGAGGAATATGAGGAATTAGGAGAGTCATCAAGGCTTCTATAGTATTCCCTATGGTCACTTGATGTGTCTTTTCTAGGTTTTGAGAAGGTCCTAGGCCTTCAAGCCTTCCTTGGTCTAGGACTTACTTCATCTCCTCTAGGATTATTTTCCTTAGATGAATGTAGAGTGTAATTATGATGGTTATGAACATATGAAGCCCTTGCATGAGGTTGGTCACTCCAATTTTCTTCGATATATATCTCATTAGTTCTTCAATGAATGTTCTCTTTATACAATGCATTATCACTTCCTTATGAAAGAGACATTATTGTTAGTTAATGATGTGTGTGATTTAATATTTTTTGAAAGATAAATCATTAATGCATTTACAGTGATCATGTATGATATAACTAGTCTAGATAACTAGCACTATCCCTAGCAATAATACCAATGATAAGCAACGAGGTACCCCCTATGCCCAACCATATGAATCACAAGTGTTCACACACGATCTAGTTAAATTTTATGGATGGAACTAGTTGTGGCATCTAGATTGTTATGCCTTAATTATAGTTCACTATCTTTCCACTTGGACTAGTGGTAGCTTTGTCACATATGATTTAGTCTAAAGTAAGGCATATGATTCTTGATGTTTTT
This sequence comes from Gnetum montanum, assembly GCA_015680685.1. Taxonomy (NCBI): domain Eukaryota; kingdom Viridiplantae; phylum Streptophyta; class Gnetopsida; order Gnetales; family Gnetaceae; genus Gnetum; species Gnetum montanum. The sequence goes on from MNCI01001853.1 coordinate 16,955, forward strand.
TTGACATTAGGCTACTCCTAATGACAATAAAGAAAAAAACTATTTAACTAATTAGCAATAGAAAGTAAAGTCTAAACTAGCTTATGGGTGATGAGTATATCTACCTAGCTTGCCGTACACATCCTAAACCCACGTATTCACTAGTAGGATTACCAAGAACTATGCTACTGGACAAACCAAGAAATAACACTACTAGGGTTACTAAGTGAATATGTCTTTATGCTCGAAACTGGTCGTGCTTATTCTGCCAATTCATTAATATGCATGGAAATGTAATTATTAACTAAGTACATGAAATGTAAATTTCATGGAAAGTAAATCCAATATAATTCAAAGTACTGCAATGAATAAGAATCAATCTTGATCTTATTGTAATTCATGAAATGTATATAGGGACATTGCCAATCGAATAAGATGCTATACAACTAACTTAGATCCACACTACGAGCATTCACTAATTTTTCTCTAAGAGTATGGAATAAAATTGCAAGAGTTAAACTACTCTATTAAGCTAAGAATGCTAATAGATGACAAAATCATGCATATTTATAGGAAAATCATAGATACTACATCAATGGGGCCCCATAAACATAGCAAATAGTACATCAATGTGACCTTGTCAATAGGGCAACACCACATTAAAGGGGCTACATCAACAGGGGCCCATCGATGCAACACTT
>MNCI01001855.1:0-20254 GCA_015680685.1 Gnetum montanum
GCCTAGACAATTGTTTAATAGTGCATAATATCTTTCTAATGCCATTTCCAAGGGTTCATGTTGTGCTTGTTTCCATCCTTGGATTTGTTTCCTCAAGGTTGACACTCTTGCGTAGGTTTGATATTTTTCATTAAAGACTTCTACCATTGTTGACCAACGTCATATTGAATTTGGTTTTAGCGATCTATACCATACTTTTGCTTGGTCAACAAGTTTCATAGGAAAGAGCTTAAGTTTTTGCCAACCGTTATCAATGTTATTCCATGCGCAGGCATCATAGAAGGCTAGTAAATGTTGTTGTGGATCTAAGTCATAGCCTTTTGAAAAAGTAAGAAAGTTGTTTAAATTGAGCCTAGGTAGACAGCTCGCTTTACGATGCCTACGTGACATTTGAACAACCTCTTGTATTTTCTTTAAGCTTGCAGTGGCCAGTAGGGGTTCATCGTCATCTGGTAAGTTATGCTTCCGTGTGTTGGGATGATGTTGTTTTCGTTCATGTTTATAAGAAACCTCCACTTCAGGTTGTGTACTCCAATCTTCATTATCATATAATTCATCGGTTCTCCAATGAATTTCCTCACTAGGTGTGGCATTATCGTAGTCTTGTAGGAGAGGCATGATTGCGAAACTGTGTGTGAATTCGTATGTGACTTTTTATAATTAATCCTTCTTTCTAAGAGATATATCGTTAAGTCCTTATATAGCGACCTTGTATGATATAACTAATCTAGATAACTAGCACCGTCCCCGGCAATGGCCTAATGATGAGTGGCGAGATACCCCTACACTCAACCATACGAATACGAGCTTTTTCACGCATGATCCGGTCGAACTCCACAGACGGACTAGTTGTGGCACCTAGATAGTTATCCTTAGGTTGCAGTTTGCTGTCTTCCCACCTAGACTAGTATTAGCTTTGTCACATATGGTTTAGTCCAGAGTAAGGTGTATGATGGGTTTCTAATCTAATGCTACTCCTGAGGGTAATAAAAAGTAATATGAACTAATCTAAGAGAGAAAGGGTAAGAGAATCTAATCTAGCCTAAGTGCGTTGAGCATCCGTTCCTTGATTATTTGTACACATCTTGGACTTCGTGCATGACTACCATTGGGATTACCAAGCGTAGATCCTAGGTACGCTACTGGGTTACCAAGTAGTCACACTTAAATCCTCGTAATCAAGTCGTACTCATTCCGCATTTTAACATGAGATTAAAGGAGAGAGAGATTAACTAGGAAAGCAATAAATAAAAAATAAATAAATAAATAACAAAGTGAATGCTGCAATGATGAAGTAATCTCGATCTTTATTGCCGATCATGTCCATGTCCAAGTACATCACACTCGAATAAAGGATGCTGTACAATTACATTCACCACACTGCGGGTAGACACTGAAAAATATTCTATCTCTGGAATGGGAAAATTGCCAGTGCTTCGCTAAGGAACTAAAACTAGATGCTTGAACAAGGAAAGCTGCCTCTTATTTATAAAAATTTACACAATATCACGTACGCGATATCGTAACCCATGCGATATCACGGGTGTGATATCATGGTAGCGATATCACAGCCACTGGGATATCACGGGTGTGATATCATGGCAGCGATATCACAGCCAACAAATTCATAACTCATCAGATGAGAAATTCCAAACTTCTATGAAGATTGTAGAGGAAAGTAGAGATCAAGGAGGTAGTGGTCATGAGCAAAGGAAGAAAAAGGATGTTGAATGAGAATATTGTAAAGATAAAGGTAAAGTTGTAGTAGTATAGGATGTTATAGATTTAGAAATTGATGATGATGGTTGTGACATATGCCAATATGAACATCCTAAGTAATGTTGCTCTATCTTGTCACACCTACAAGAATCTAGGGTGTATCCCCTAAATCCTAGACTAGTAAAATGGCAAGCACCTAGGTGATTACCTTATCCCCAAGGCAACTATCTACAGTAGTTCCACCAATAAGCATATTATCCAAGTGGAGTGCCACCTCAACCTCAAGAACAATACTAGTAACACCCATAGTCATGGGGGATGCCACCTCCAAGGTAGTAGTCACACTTTCTTTCCACATCACTATTATCCTCTTGAATACTATAGAGCACCATCACCAAGGGGGAGTCCCCATTTTCCTACTATCCTCTTCAATGCTCTTCCACTCTTGCACCATCATCTTCAACTCCTCTACCACTTTCTCCATCCATGCAGGGTGAGATACCTACCTACTCATAGCAGAGGAATGTTATTGGGGCAGTACACTTACAATCAACTCCTCTATCAAGTGGTTTTGAATCCAAGCCTTGAAAATGACCATTCTTTAGAACCAATAGTCCTACAAAGCCCTCACAAACACTTGTGGTTGTTAACCCTGCCACTTCCACCTCTAGAATTTCTATCAAGCAACCTTTATTCTAAAGTGATCCCTAGTTGCATGTTGTCATGTTAATCCATGTGGTCATAGATTGGATTAAGGTTCACCATCTTCCCAAGAAGAGATTTGATCATGGGAATCCTCTTATCTACTTACATATTGTTGGAAATGAGTTGTGTAAGGTTCTTTTGGACTCAAGTTCTAGAGTTAACTTGATTTTGCAAGAAATGTACAAATCCTGGAGCTTTTCCCCCTTAAAAAAGAGTAATATCATACTGGAGTTGGTAGACCAATCTATCACTATTCTTTTGGAATTTTTGGAAAACATCGTGATCACCATTTGTGGGTGGCCATATCTTGCTAATTTTCTAGTAATCCATGTGGAAAATAGCAAAGGGGACTTCCTTATCATAATGAAAAGAACAAGGTTGAGCCCCATAGATGTAAGGTTGGGGATCAAAGACCTTTCCTTAAAAATTTTTAAGAAAAATGAGTTTGAAAAATTGAGAAGAAGAAAGTTCTATGCATTGCATATAGTGAGACAAGGTGCGATTGCATGTAAAAACTATGGACTGTCAAGGACACATCACTTTAAACATGTAGTTAGTGTGCATATATTACAAAGGTTCAAAGGTGCCTGTATGTAGTAGTCACTAAACAAGAGGGCACTTAGTGACCGATAACTGAAAATGAGGTTGAATCAACAATATGCATGGAACCAGCTGAGAGCCTTACCAGCTCTTATGTGAAAAGCATGAATAAGTTGGAGCAGCTTCATCACCAACTCTCTAATGTATAAAATGAGATCTATTGAAAAGAGTTGGAGATCTTTGAAAATTTTAAGCAAGAGTCCCTTGAATTAAAGGCCCTATTAGCAGGAATGTAGTATGCATTTCTAAACAATGACAAGCCAGTAATTGTCAATGCCACACTTGCTTCTGTATAGAAAAAGAAATTGTTGGAGGTTATTAACAAATGGTCAACAACCTTTGCCTAGTCATATCACGAGTTAATAGGAATTGATCCAAGGACATTCCATCATAGAATTTATATAGATTCTTCCATTAAACCAAAGAGACAATAGCAAAGATTCTTGAACCCAAAACTCAAGCAAATTGTCAAAGAGGAGATTGAATAACTCCTCAAGGTCAGGTTCATTTATCTTATTGTGGATAGTGAGTGGGTTATCTTGCTTGTTATTTTGCCTAAAAAAGGAGGAAAATGTAGACTTTGTATAGATTTCAAGTTGTTAAATATGGTAACTTACAAAGATCATTTCCCATTGCCATTTGTGGACTAAGTGCTAGATACTATTGTAGGGCATTGTTACTATAGCTTTCTAGATGATTATAGTGGCTCTAACCAAATTTAGATTATACCTAAAGACTAGGCCAAGATAATGTTTACAAGTCCTTAGATGACTTTTGCATACAGAAAGATGCCCTTTGGCTTGTGCAATGCTCTTGCCACATTCCAATAATAGGTCCTTAGCATCTTCCAACAACAAATTGGTAGTAGGGTACAGGTTTTTATGGATGACTTCTCTACCACCTTGGATTACTTGGAGCAAGTTCTTCAATGATGTGTAGAAACTAACTTGAGGCTCAATTGGTAGAAGAGCCACTTGATGGTCTAAGAGGGCATTGTTTTGGGGCATCAAATCTCAAACAAAGAGATCGAGGTGGACCCAGACAAAATAAGGATCATCCAAGGAATAACCAGACAACCCAAAATAGTAAAGGACATGAGGTCATTCCTTGGCCACACTAGTTATTACAGGTGCTTCATCAAAAACTTCTCAAAGATCACCAAACCATTGGTAAAAGTTACAAAGAAGGATGCACTATTTATTTGGACCAAGGAATATGCATTCCAATAGTTGAATTTGAAACTCGTAGAAACTCCAATTTTATGAACACCAAACTCATCCAAGCCATTCCACATCATGACAGATGCATCCAATTATGCCTTGGGGATCATGCTTACATAGTTGGATGATCATAAACATCCATACTACATCCACTATGAAAATAGAAGTATTGTGGATGCATAACTCAACTACACCACCACTAAAAAGGAGCTCATGGTAGTGGTGTATGCATTGGAGAAATTCAAGTACTATGTGCTTAGATACAAAATCCTTGTGCAGGCTAACCACAGTGTCATCTGGTTCCTAATGAACAAGCCAATGGTGAGCCCCTGTGTCATAGGATTGTTAGTGATCCTTTAGGAGTTTGACTTAACAATGATTAACTACAAGGGGATTGAGAATGTGATGGTTGGCCATTTGTCTTGGTTAAGATGGGACAACAAAGAGGATGAGAGTCCACTACCAGATCAATTTCCTAATGAGCTTCTCTTTGCTGGTGTTGTTCACTCTAAAACTTTTAAAGAAATGAATTGGTATGACAACATCCTCTTCTATCTACTCATGCAAGAGATGCCATAAGAGTGGGACCATAGGAAGAAATAACAATTTCTTCATTAGGCCAAGCACTTCATGCAAATCAAGGGTACCCTCTACAAGAGTTGCACCAATGGCCTGGCACAATGGTGTGTCCCTAATGTAGATCAGGTTTGAATCCTTTAAGATGCACATGAGGGGTCTTGTAGGGGTCACTATACTAGGAGGAGGCCAACCATTAAGATCCTCATGGTAGGATATTATTGGCTCACGATCTTCCAAGATGCCCATCACTTCTTCCATTCCTATGACTAGTGCTAACATGATGGAGAAATAACCACATGCATTGAGGGGTTACAATAGTGGATTCAATCATTAGAACCTTTTGATATTTGGGGGATTGATTTTATGGGGTCCATCAATCCTATGTCAAATAGAAAGGCCTACATCTTCACAACTATTGACTATTGTACCAAATGGGTTGAAGCCACTGCCATCACCAACTGTTCATCCTCTATGGTCACATAGTTTGTACAATAGAATGTTGTCAATAGGTGGTGTGCCATGAGTAGTAATTTTTTTGACAATGGAATGCACTATACAAGTGCCACTTTTTGAAAGCTTATGCAACACTTGGGGGTTGAAAATAAACTAACGACTCCTAAACCCCCAAGCTAACGGCCAAGCTAAGGTTACTAATCAAGAAATTACCAAAATACTAACATGAATAGTTAGTAAATATAAGAAGGACTAAAGCAACAAATTTAATGATGCTCTTTGGGGTTTTCGTTCAATGTGGAAACTTCCTATTGGGTATTCTCCCTATGAGCTCATGTACGGAAAACTTCCAACACTTCCCATCCAATTTAAGCTTCGTACACTTTTAATAGCCTATGATCTTAACTTGGACTTAAGTATAGCCCAAAGAGAAAGACTAATGAATGTCAACATGCTAGACTAGAATAGATTAGTGGCCCTATCATCAAATGAAATGCATAAGGCACATAACAAACAATGTCATGACCTTAAGATTTAAAAGGTAAAGTTTCAACCAAGGAACATGCTGCTCTACTAGAACCACATTAGATATTTAATTAGTTAATTCACAATTAATTACCATGTTTAACACTTAAACTAAATCAAATGACATATAAAAATATAAATAAAAATCATATGCCTTGGCTTACACTTAACCATACTCTTGCACTTTCACAAGTGAAGCCAAGAAGACAACGATCACATCTTTAAGTCGCTACATGACCTATTGTTAGGAGCTAAAGTCCATAGAATTTGATGAGATCACTAGTGCAATGCTTGTGATTCTTATGGTTGGATGTAGGGACTGCTCACTACTCATCACCCTTGCTTCCATCCTTAGATCTATTTTCTCACATTGGGCACTCTAGAATAAGTTTGGTACTTGTCATTGAAGAGCACTAGCATAGTATTCCATCTTCAAATGGATTCTAGTTGTAAGGATTTGTACATGCTTTCTGCTTCCTTTATGAGTGTTCTAGAAAATAACTTCAATTTTTACTAATCATTTTTGATGTTTTTGAGGGCACATGCATTGTGAAAGGCTTAGATATGGTGTTGTGAATCAGTATTATATCCACCTTCAAAATTTGGAATGTTATTCATGTCTAGTCGCTTGATGTGACTATCTCTTACATGACTAGTAAGAATGCACATAGCTTTCCTGATGTTGATCATATTTCAAATGGCTAGTAGGGGTTCTTCATAGTTTAGGGGTTGATGAACTCTATTATAGTAGTGACTCCTCCAATGCTCATGATACTCTCTTTCTTCATGCTTGATCCTTTCTCTTTATTCATCATGGTTATCTTTCACTTTATCAAGATGCCTTCTCTGATATGCATATCTCTTACAGTTTCTTCATCTTTTTCCATTATGATCCCTTACTCATCTTTCTCTCTTGCTAGAATTCCCAAACAAATGAAAGGAAGAAGATAAAGGAGTTGGAGAATGATGCCAGTTGATTCTCCTTTTGTAACTCCTTGATCCATCCCTTTTAGATTCAATCAAAGTCTTAGACCTTGAATTCCTCATAAGTCTAGAGTCTTCCTTATCTCTTCTAGGAGTTTCTGCAAGAGTTGAATGCAATTTTATCTTAACAAGATATTTAATGTAGATGATTGGTGTTTGAGAATGAGACCCATGAGTTTGATAAAAATTCTCAGTTTGGAACATAACTTCTTTTTCTTCTAGGAAAACTATTTAAGGTGCTTTCATTTCCTTGTCATGTTTATGCCTTGTCTTCATGACAACATCCTTTCTTGCTTGAGCGTCTGTGGGTTGGTATGGCTTGTTCATGTGTTTGGTGATGTGGTAGGATTCTTGTACATGGTCAAGTTTTGACCTCACAAGGGTGGCTTGAAGCATTGATTATGTTGAATGTTCTGGTGGCAAGACCATGTTGTTGTGTAAATCTCTCCATCTAAGTTGTTCATCTTGGTGAAAAAAAAATTTGAAGCTAGGATAGTAAGGATTAGTGTGAGCATAGGAAATCTTGGTTTGCATTTATGCACTTCATTCTTCTTCATTATAATCCTTGTCATGATTTTTATTCAATTCAGTAGTAGGTGGAGATTTTTCCTTACTTGTAGAAGTCATGTTAAGTGTTTGATGCTTGGATGTATTCTTTTAAGAAAATTATTTTGTGTAAAACATGGACTTGATGATTCTTGATACAATGAGCTTTGAAAAATTAACTAACTAGGAAATAGATACATCCCTAGCAACGATGCCAATGATGAGTGGTTGGGTATTCCAACACTCAACCATACAAGTTATGAGTGTTCACATGTGACCTAATCATAATCTGTGGATGGACAATGTAAATATACTAGTAGTTGATATTTAGTTAGCAATCATTATCTTCTCACATAGAGTTAGTAAAGTGCAGGTTGTATGGTTTAACTCTTAGGGAGGAATATGATATGATGATGTTGCTTGGCTCAAATTAAAACTAAGTACTAACATGATAAAAATGATGAGAAGGTCTAAGTCTAAGTGTGACAGAAATGTAAATGTATTCTAGCCTATGCACATCCTCAGCTAATGTAACCATTACTAGGTTTACCAAGTGAATTCACTGTTGAGTGAATCAAGCGAAGTCACTACTGGGTTACCAAACTATTACACATTCCACTCAAGACTGGTTGTACTTATATTGCCTTACTAAAGGACATTAGAAAAGTAAAGTGCTTAGAAAATGTAAATGACTTAATAAAAGTAAACATGCTAACAAGTAAAATTATGTTAAGTAAGATTAAGCTAAGTAAAATGTTTTAATGATGAAAAACAATCTCGATCTTTATTGCTAGTCATGAATTGTGTTCAAGAACAATCCACTTGAATAAAGACTTTGTATAATTGTAGTTCACCATACTATAGACATTCACTCTAACTCTAACTCTAAGTTACGAAAAGAAACTGCAAAAATTTTGCTAAGGGTTAGGCAAAAGTTGTTTTGATGCAACATTGGATTGATATTTATAGGCATGACCATGGCCCACTACATCACATCTACGTTGACATATGTAAGGTTATGATATCGTAGATACAATATTGTAGTCCATGATAAAAAAGGTTTCATCAACAAGTATTGATAGGAAGATCATGATGGATAAGACACTATGAAAAATTTAATTTTTTAGAAAGATGAAAACTTTCCAAATATTCTTGATCTTTTTCATCCAAAAGCATGATAATGATTACATTATTTAGGCCTTATTAAATACATTTAAAATATGAAAAATCCTCAAACTAATAAGGAGAAGTATATATCCATTTAACAATAGCTCAACAAGAAGAGTAAAGGACATTTGTTGCATGAATTATAACATCTTCAATTAGTTATTTGTAATCATTTTGTCATGATGCAATTTTTGTATAAAGGCTCTGATCACTCTGAAATTTTATCAAATGTAGTAGTTGCAAATTTGTCATGTAGAGATACTAATCCTAGTCATCTTATAACTTTTGTAATTAGACTTTTTCTATTTTGTATAACTTGAAAACAAGGTTTAAATTGGTCTTTATTCAAGTCAGTTATGCATAACAAAATAGTAGTAATTACAAGCCAAGAAAATAGTGCAAATTACATCAAGGAACTTAATCAAATACATATTCATAATAATTATTGAATTTACATAGGAAGTGATATTCATCAAGTTTTACTTACTAATGACTTTTTATACTTAATTAATGATTTTATAATAAAGCAACATATTTAGAATGCATACTTCATATCTAACTTGAGAGCTGTAACAACACATTATAGGTTTGCTTCAAGAATGACACTTACAAGCTCAATAAATATCTTTCAAAAATGAAAAGAAAATAAATGCTAACTAGGTAAATATGAATTTTAATTTTTATCCTCCTAAAATAGGTACCATATCTCACTTTATTAATCTTAGGACATATATTAACATACAGCTATATTTTATAGATCATATAACTAATAAACCTACGAAGTCTATAAGGTAAACCCTACAATCAAAATTTGAAGCTGACCTAAATATAAACTGCATCATATTTTCAACTATGACAGAAACATAATATAAATATGCTAAAAATATACATTAACTAAATCCTTTTTACAAACCTTTCTATAACTATCTTATTAATTTACTTATATTTGATTTTAATGTTAATGTTATATATGTTGCACTCTTGAATATTAACTCTTTTTTAAATTTCCTTATTTCAAAACATAACACTTGTACTAAACAAATTATTTATAATAACATGAGCTATTTACAAAATTATCTATTGCCATATTATTGCAATTTATTGATTTTGCAATGAATACCATTAATAGTGGGTATTGGAAGTGTGAAACAACTGGAATATACGTACACCCTAAGATATATAGTCCAATCAATACTTTATAAATCAGTGTTGTCCTCCAAAGCCAAACCCATGACTTGGAGTTTTCAAATCAAGAGTCTTACCACTAAGCTAACACCTCATTGTTTGATACCATTAACAATGAATGAGTTGTAAACAATGTTAATGCAAAGAGTCACATGGAGCCTCAACCAAGTTGCACTAAAAAAATTCCTTTAATTTAACTTAACACATTGTAAGTTATGAGTTTTGACTCATAAATTATACTTAACGGATAAGGAGTTGTAAACTTTGAGATGTTTTTAAAATAAAACTTCAATTATTTAAATCCAAACTAATAGTTTAAAAAACTTTGTTGTATTTTATTATACTCAATAAAAACTTATTTATTTTATCATCATATATTGAGTAAATCTAAATTTTACTTATAATAATATTGAGTAAACCTAAATTTTAATAATCATAAAAATAAGTAGTTACAAATAAATACATTCTGTTTATGGACACATTATTTGCAATCAAGGTGAACCAACAAAATAATTAATAATAATAAAGAAAAGCAAGAGCCTACGTTATGTAACAAGCAAGCAACAGCGCCATCAGAGCCGTTGATCTCTGCCCATCTTTGCAAAAAAGCAAGCAGCAGCAGACATGCCGAAATGGTAGCCAACATCCTCGTTGTAACAACGCCATGCTTTAATCATTTTCAGAACTTTCCTTGTTTACGCCATTCTTGCTTTAGAAAGTAGAATCGTTTTTAGAATTTTGCTTGTTTATTTAGGAGGCATATTTATGTATACCTTCCGCAATTGTAACAGAGGCTTGCTGCCTCAACTGGCTTATACAATATAGCAACATTTCTAATTTGTATTACGTCTCGATGCTCAGTTCAGCTTGCTGTTAAATATAGCAGTATTTCTGATTTCTTTGATTTAAATTAGACGCTTTACTTAGTTTTCGATTCTTTAGGTTTTCTGTCTGTCCGTGGTAGTCCTCAAAGTGGGTCGTCTATGACGGCAGAAATTCAAACCAGTTGAAGAAGTCAAATTTGATGGTACATTCTTATAAAATTCAAGTAGATGCTATATATGATTTTCTGCTGTGGTGCATGTCTTGATTGTTTAATGCTTCTTCTAGCAAAGCAAATGTGAAACCGAGCCTTACGGGATTTGATTTAACAGAACATCCTGTTACAGGATTCGAGCCTTACGGGCAAATGCTCTGCGAGAACGAGTCCTTACCAAACAAGTGTCCAAGTCAAAAGTTTCAGTAAGTCATATCTCAATTGGTTACAGTATGCAGCATACATCTTATGATTTGCAAGTTATAACTTCGATTTTAGATGAGGATGTTTATCTGACATACTATTATGTTCTATAAAAATTTCATGGTGTATAGTCATCTAGTTTTGTTTCGAAACTATATTATTTTAGTGTGATTTGATTTAAAAATTGGCTTTGGAATAAAAATTATTAAACAACCTTTTACCCTACCCTGGATGCCACAATAGTTTTCTTATCCAAAAAGAGCACTTCCGATAGAGAGCAATGCTTGATCTTTGTCCTACCCTAGAAAGAAGGTTGAAAAGAGGTTTTTCATGATTGGTTGCAAGGGTGAAAACCCATATTGGCATCCCCAAAACCATGAAGTATTTTCTTTCTCTTTCAATGACATTATTGATGTTTTGAAGCTATGATGTAATGCACTTGTGTCTAGTTATCATGGTCATAAACTAGGGTAAACTAGGGTATTATTGATGTGGATATATTGTTACTATTTATTATTACTATTGTTATTTTGGTTTTTGGCACCGTTATTAAAAAATCTCATAACATCTATAACTAACTAATTATCAATTTTTTTCATTTAGTGCATGTTCTCTAGTAACTTCATGTCAATGAAACAAAGTCATGAAACATATGAGGTTGTAGCTCATGGAAACAACTTTTCACCGGCTCAAATTGTACATAAAACAAATGTCAAATCATAATGTTCTGACCAATTTAATGTGTTCAATGTGGTAGGAAGCTGTAAATTGAAGAAGAAAGTTAATGTTGACCATCAATCATTAATATGCCAATCAAACCTATGCCATTGATATATTGATAAAATCTATTCTAACCATTTCTGTGGTCAATCTTTTTTTCTTTCAAATAAAGATCTGAACTACAAGGATGTAACAAAGAAGTTATGACATTTAAGTCCAACAACCTACCAAGGTTTTCAGATTAGAAAGTAATCATACATTTACAAAAAAAGGTATTTAAGCATTTTTGGGCTCAAAATTCAAGCCAGGCTAATTAAAGCAAGAAAACAAACGGGCCTGACATGGTTTCTGACTTAAAAGGAAACTGATAAATTGTAGGAAAAGTTTAACAGAAAAAAGAAAAAAATTAAATAAAAAGGGAATAGAAAATTCTGAATCGTCATTGAACATTTGCATTCATAGACTTCAAAAGTCTGTAAAATCCACATTCTATTCAACCGAATAGGAAACGTTTGAAAACTTCAGCATTTCAAAAACAAGACAATAGGTCTTCAGAAAATTTCCGTCAAAGAATTCTTGCACAACGATCAAAAAGCTTTAGAAAACATCACATTCATTCCTACAAAATTGAAATTGAAAAAATCCTAGATATAACTTTTAAATGTTCTAACTTGGCCAAGCAACACGGAGTTCTCAAGAAACATTAACAATTTACTCATCATCATCATGTTTTTCTTCTTCAGCATCACCAGCATTAAGAGCATTCAGCCTGGCTATTAAGTTTTCTAGTCAAAGAGCTGGCAAAACAAGTTAATGTTAACATTTTAACAAAAATACCATTGTAAAACGTTACCAAAAAAAAACTTATTGTGACACCTAAAAAGATAAAAGAAGTTAAGAAATGACACTGTTTCTTCTCCTAGGGGACATGTTTTAGTGTGCTGGATAGATGGTCAGCCCTGATGGCAGCATGTGCCTTCTTGTACATCTCTTCCAAATTTTCGGGTTCAATACCATTCTTGATATACTCGCTAAAATGAGACATACTTCTCAGGTTCGTCCTCCCTCAGCAACTAAAAGTATAGTGAAGATATAGTATAAGAAATAAACAGAGCAACATAAAAATGTTAACTGTAGTATCTAAATACGTAACGGTCCGTTTGGTTACGTGAATCCGTTTATCTTGAAACCATAGAGCGTTGAGTTTCCAGAGGAGATTACACATCAATCGGTGAAATCCGAAGAGAATAAACCGAAAATAGAAATGGTGGGCCAACTTAGTTTCATCTGGGCAGAACTCCAGAGAAGCAACCGAAAGCAGACAATTAAAAAAAAAAAATAGATGAAAAAAAAAAAAAAACAAAAACAGCAACCAAAGAATCCGGCAACCAAACAGGCAACCAAACAGGCGTTAAATAAAATAGAGACAGCACAACAAAAGACATGAACTGCAAAGTTAATGTTTTGAATGAGTGTTACCAATGAAAACCATAAAGTCAAAAACAAGCAAATTATCAATCAACTAGTTAATGGCAGCAGTGCCAGATAAAACACCACTTTTAGGCATTCGCTAGTTAATTCTACTTTGTGGAGTCTGTTAACAACCTGCATATATGCCGCAACATGTTCCCCATAAATATATTTGCTGTGAACCTCCGCGTCTAGAGTCTTGGAATCCTTGCTGAAACCGGGGAATCGCTTTTCGCTATGAGGAATGTCCAAACCTCCATCAAGTACACCCTAGGAAACACCAAGAAAATTGTTAGTTGTAAAAACCGGCCAGGTACCCGAGAAAAAGAAAACACAAAAGGATTTCACAACGAAAATCCTACTATAACATTGCTGCCACAAACCTTCAGAGCACCGAAAACCCTGTTACCCGTAGTTGTTCTCACTAGACCAACATCCAAAAGAGCCCTAAAGGACCTGCGGTTGTCAGTTTGTTCTACATTGAAGTCCTCACCAGTGGCCTGAGATCAATAAGGCAAAATAGGAAGCGCAATTAGATGTGTAAATTTCAATTGAATGTATACCTCTACTGAATACATTACCTAAGGAAGCAATTTCAATAAAAACATCATAGTTAAATCGTCGAAAAAAGTTCTAACCCTCATTACCAACATCCTCTTCGTCCAATCCTAGCTTTTTCTAGGCGTGGCGACCCATGAGGAGGCTAGTACAATAGGCTGTAGAACAAAATAATAGCATATCAACAACATCCCCAAGACACTAACAAGAACTATTACAATAAGAATGTGATTTGGGAAGAACTATTACAATAAGAATATGAAATACAAAAATTTCGTGAGTAGCTACTATCATAATAATAGGATGAGTAGTCTATCATCCATTATTGAGACATCTTAACGAGGTTACCTAAACCATCAGCTAGCTTGAGAAGGCTGCCTTGCTATTCTCTACATAAAAAACATAGGCATCCACAAGAAAGAACTAGGAACTTGGGAAGTTACAATGTCTATCCTTAGAAAAGAGTTGTATAAAATCTCTAGAAAGGTTGCAACTTTCTTAGTGTGCTTGGAGGAAGGTGAAGAGGTGACTGTCCTAGTGATGTAGCACCATGAATAGGAGATAGTAGTGGAAGTGGTGGTTGATAGGATGATCGAAGCATTAAATGCTCATGCGATAGCCATGCTAGACCTTGCTTCTTTGAAAGATGCACAAGCTTTCATAGGCGTAGGAAGTGATCAGTTGAGTAGAACCCAACACAATGAGGTATTGGACCAACTAGTAAGAACCAAGCAATAAGGTTAAATCCTTATCCACCTTTGCATATGTCACTCTAGGTAGTAAGTTCCTCATTAACCTCCCTCAGCTCATCTACCTCAAAATTGAGAAGTGCTTCAAAGAAAATGAGCAAGGGAAGAAGACACTTCCCTTCTTATGCCTTATTAGAAAACTTTGCTAAAGGGAAGGCATAGCACGTTATGCCAACAACATGCTTCACCATGCTCTTCTCACATTTTTGCAAGAGATGATGAAAGACAAAGTAGCTTCAAAGTTGTTGGAAGAGTAGTAGCTAGCACTACCACCTACCAAAGAAACCATACCAGAGATCCAAGAAGCTATTGAAAGATTCCAAAAACTGTGAGTAACTATTTTCATAACAATAGGATGAGGCAACTAGTGGAGAGCCATTAGTCTACCATCTAGCGTTGATCCATCTTGGCAAGGTTACTTGACTCATTAGCTGGCTGGAGGAGACCACCCCACTGTTCTTTACACAAGGAACACAAGTGTTTGCAAGAACAAATCTGAGCACTCAAGAAGTTATAGTGTCCATCCTTGGACAAGAGTTCCCTAAAATCTCTAGGAACACTACAAATTTCTTAGTGTGCCTAGAGGAAGACAAGAAGGTGACTATCCTAGTGATGTACCACCATGGACAGGCAATATTAGCAGAAGTGGTGGCTGATAGGATGGCTAAAGCATTAAATGCTTTTATCGTAGCCACGCCAAACATTACTACTTTGAAAGATGTAAAAGCTTTTGTAGGAGCATGAAGTGATCAACTGAGTGCAGCCCAACACGAGGAAGTGTTGGATCGACTGGTAGGAATTGAGCAATCACTTCTAGAAATATTTGATTTCCTAGATGAGATTACAGCAACCCAATCAGAGCTACTAGAGATGAAGGGAAAGCTCATCATTTCTAATGTCCAGTTATAGGCAACCACTATAAAAAATCATTGATTTGCTACTAAATTTATGAAGTTGATGGCTCGTCTCTCCAACCTTACCATTCTTAACCTGAATCTTAATAGAGTCGAAGCTTTTCAACAACTTTAGCAAAAACTTAAAGAGGCTAAAAATGCAAAGGATGTGGTGGTATTTGATGTCTCCTTATCAAAAGCACTTGCATTCAACATTGATAAGGACTTAGTTCAAGATTGCAAGGAAAACGTGATCCTCACTAAGGATATTCATTGCCTACAGAATGCTGAGTAAAAGAACGAAATGGTCAAATTTTTGTGATAACAGTCGGAGCATCTCGCCAAGGTAAACCTTGACTTGAGAAGGTTGGCAACAAAAAAATATAAATCTCTCCATAGAGGGACTCTGAGCTTTCTACCAAAAGATGGCCATCAAGGTAGCCACCTTGAAAAATAGGGCCCTAAAGTTTGAAAAGGTGAAAAATCATTACAGGAACTAGGTTGGACTTCTCAAGGAAGTGAATGAAAAAGACATTCAAATGACCAAGCCAAAGATGAATGAGGCACTCCAGCAACTCTAACAAAGAGGTGATGTGTGAAAAATAATCTTTGAGAGCTTAAGCACATACAATAAAGCTAAAATCTACTTTAAGAACTTGTAGATAGAAGAGATGACAGAATACATGAAGCTCGCCAACCTCCAATATGCAAACTTGGCTATGCTAACTGTGGAAAGGCCAAGGACGAAGATAGAGAAATAGGTGACCATTTCATACCTCCTCTATGAGGCTAAATTCAAGCATCATAAAGAGACTAAACAAAATTTGGAGACATTCAATGCAAAGCTTGATGTTCTTGGGAGTTGATTCATTGATCAATGATCAATTCCTAAGGATCTAGCCAGAAAAAGGAACAATTACCATGAGTTGCAAAACCTTGTCAAGACATTTGAGATTGAATGAAAACAAATTGTAGTGTGATTTGTAAATGTTAAGGAGTTTTTCTTGACAATGCCTTGCTCGTGGGACATCCTCGTACCAGCCCACATCAGTAAAGCCACATGGACTACATACGATTCATAGAGCAAAAAAGAAAAAATGAAAGCATTTCTAGATGCTTTCCAAATTCCTCCTAAAGTAGCAAGCATAATAGGATAGCCTCAACCACTCCCATCGCCACAAGCGTCAAAGCCTAGTAAAGGTCCTTCAACATCCCAAGAGCTTCTCCCTCCTAGCATTGATTGCTATGTCAATGCTAGCCTATTGACACAACCTCGTTGATGCATGGAAAGATGCATCAATGCACATGCATCAACATAGTATCATGTCAAACCTATATGAATGCATGCACCCACCACATTAATGAAACATTAACTCAGTAGCATAGCTGAACTCTTGCATTTTTTTTTTTAGAGTTAGAATATTTTCTAAGTGCATGTAGTAGGAAATCAAGTAATTATACATATTTGTATTCGAGCATCTTGTACTTGACCATATTGATGTGACTGCCAATAAAGATGAGATTCTTGACATTCCTTGTAACACTTGGACTAGATTAATATTTCTTACGTGCACTTTATTATCAATGCAATTTACATTCTTATCTTAATTAATTAATACAGTTAATAATAAATACATAAGCACAACCACTTCAAGCATACTATTCAATATTTGGTAATACAAGCAGTGGCAATTTGGTATGCCTATTAATGGATAACCGATAACCCTTTAGCATTGATATGAGTTCAGGATATGTATGGTAAGTGGGCCTGAATACTTATGTTAGGCTAGTTACCTTAGAACTGTTAGATAGCTAGAGTAGTTAATCCACCGACCATTTATCTATGCTCCAATACTTAGGATTAAATCTATAAAAATTATAAAATATAAATAGATATCATATGTCTTAGCTCACACTTAACCATACATGAGAACTTATACAAGTGAGAGCTAAAAAGACAACAATCACATTTTCCCAAGTCACCATCTTTGTCTATAGGCAGACTAAGGAACTAAGTCAACGGAATTTGACTAAATTGCTAGTGCAACACTTGTGATTCGTGTGGTTGGGCATAGGGACTACTCGCTACCCATCATCAAGCTAATGTCAATGATAAGAATGATCAAAAAACAATAAAAAATCTAGAGAAGATAGAAGCTCCTATTTATATTTGTACTATCACTAGAAAAAGTATTAAGCAACTCGAATAGATAGCTTGTAAAACAATTTTCTTTTGTTTAACAAAGATAATGTTAATCCAAAGATTAAAACTAGTGTGCAAAAGAGGTTATAGCGGATGGTAAAGATTCTTGATGTAAGATTAATAACAATCAATGAGGTGAAGATCTTCTAAAAGTGTTACCACTTTCTTGCTTTGATACAATATATTGGTATTAAGTCATAATGCGATTTCAAATCTAATGATGAGGTGTTAGCCTAGTGGTAAGACATTTAATTTGGATGTTCTAGATCATGGGTTCTATTCTAGTGGGTGATGTTGAGTTATATAAAGTTCTAATTGAACTATATTTTGGGGCATACTTGTATTTCACTTATTTCACGTTCCAACACCTCTATAGCTCCTTTTGGAATCCTTTTGTCATTAAGTTTAGGCATGGATGTTAAAAAAGTAATGTAAAATAAGTTTAAGCATGAATGTTGAAAAGTAATGTAAATTTTGTTAGGGTTATATGTAACCCAAAATAATGAGGTGTTAACCTATATGTACTCCAAAATAATGAAGTGTTAACCTACTAGTACGAGTCTTGATTATGGTGGGCAATACTAAGTTTTAAAGTTCTTATTTAACTATGTTTTTAAGGGTAAATATTATTAAAAATAGAAAAAGAAGTTTCTAGTTATAACATCCCTTCCCTCCCCTCCCCTCCCCCAACTATCTTAAACTTAGGCGGGATTCAAAGGTAACTCAAATAGTATCTTAAACTTAGTATAACTTAAAAAAAGTAACTTACTGGAATTTAAATAAAAACTTTCTCCAAACAATCATACATGGACACCTAAGCGGTAGGTAGTGATAGGGCAACGCGTAGGATGAAAATGATTAAAGATTGAAAAAATAATAAAGATAAATGATTAAAGATTGAAAAAATAATAAAGATAAGCCACGGATTAGATGCATCTAGAACAAAGAGCACCGCCATGTCCGACGCAGCCTATAAAGGAACCTGCAAAACAGAACAAGACAATGAAAGCCTAACACCAATCCAACAAACCAAAGCAAACCAAACCAGACGAAGATGAAGATGAATGCTGCCATGGCATCCTTGCGAGTAGCAACCATGCTGCTAATGATATGTAAAGGATGTCTAGGCCATGATGTTGCGGCATCGGAGGCGGAGGGAGGAGTCGAGGTAGTTGCAGCAACAGCGACACCACCGTCGCCGACGTCGGAATCGGGCACAGCGCGTCAGGCGCAGCCACCGGTTGGAGCACTGGAGCTCGACAAGGCTCTGGATCGCCTGCAGCCAACTTTGGTGGCCGTCTCGGCCGACGCTGTGCAGGTCCTCAATCAACTATAGGCGGATGGCCTCGGCGAGTCCGCTCTCGGCCGATGTGCCGCCCGCATGAAGGATGTGTTGCAGGACATCGTCTCGTCGATGCTGCAACAGAAGTTCACGTTGCCGGACCATCTGCCGGCCGCGTTCTTGTCTCAGGCCCGGTGGTGGGCACGCCAGGCTTCCGATGTGCAGATTACTTACGCTTCTTTGCTCTCGCATGCCGCTGATGCTGTTGCTGACGCTGACGTGGAGGTGCAGCTGCAGCGCAAGCTGCGTGTGTCGTATAACATGCTTGTGTCGTCTGTCTCGATGATCACTCGTATGGTTGGTCTGTCCTCCTAATTCATGGAGGACGTCCCCTCCCACTCTTTGCCGCTGCTGTCATACTGAGTCGCATTAGCAGCTTTTTCTGTTCTCCATCCATGCTGCACTCCTCCCTCGCTTTTCTTCCATGTTTGTTGTTCTACTACTAACTCACACTACTTCTTTCTTTTAAACTATATTTATCTATGCATGAAAGAATCCGATTTATAAAGTGTGGAATTGAGGATTCCTGGAAGTGTGGAATTAAGGATTCTGGTACATGTAAAGGTAGGTGGGGCAGGGTTCGTAGCCGGGGATGTAACAGAGAAAATTTAAATATATGATTTTTTTTAAAAAAATTAAATCTCAGGGACATAATAGAGAAAATTTAAATATATTAATTTTTTTAAAAAAATTAGATCTCATATATCATAAAAAAACCATTGTAAAATATAAAACAAGTACCATGTAAATCCAAAATATTGTTAATGCTTAAAAATTGCACACAAGTTTGCAGTATCACCATTAAACTGAAGCAATGCAATGGTATAGAGGGCATTGAATCCATTTTCTTACTCAACCATAATCAGGCAATCAAAATGATAGCAATAAAATGAAACCCTTTTGTTGATCCAATCTTTTAAAGAATGAATTTAAGCCTCAACCAAATTTATAACAAGTTACATCTGCTAATACTTTTGTTCAAGGAACTGTGCCTAGGATGATTGAAACCATTGGAACCCTGAGGAATCGACACTAGTCATGATCAAGCGGAAAGGCAAAACAGAGCACCATGAGGTTGCATATGGCCATCCAGCCATGTGCTGGTGGGCTTAGTTGGCTCATAAATTTTAAGAAAAAGGTTGAACAAGCATCCGTCATCATGTTCATGACTCATGACCCATGACGATGACCCCATTTTTCTTTTTCTTTTTTCAGATGAGAAAAAGAGAAAAACCCAGCAGTGATCAATAAAAACGCGTGAATGTGTGAGTCATGGTGGAACCTTTGACGCTCTCAAAAACATTCATGCAAATGCAATGTTTCCTCGCATGCCACGTCCCAAATTTAATTATCGTATGACCCAAACTTGGCCCTTCGGCTGGCCAAATTTTGCTGG
>MNCI01001859.1:10940-73117 GCA_015680685.1 Gnetum montanum
TATTCTTTCTCCATTCTATCCCTACCAAAGGTTCGCTCTTAGTCATGGGGGTCCTGACCCAATTTTTTTGATTTTTTTTGATTTTCTCCTAGCCCCTACACCTTCGGTAGTCACCACTAATATATCTCCAAACCCATATCAGCCATATCACAACTCAGCCAATGGGCCTTTCACCGAAGCAAGGTATCAACTACATTATGATTCATTCACCCTTGCTAATATAAGACTGTGTTGTGTGTGCAAATGACAATCATACAACAACAGATTGGATCTGGAGAGAACTCTTGGAATGGATCGGTGCTGAAGTAGCTATGCAAGGAGCAAGATCGATGGCGCACTTACAGATAGACAACGAAAGGTGAAATTTTGGCGTTGGTAGCAGCAGACTTCTTCTCTCTTCTCTCTTCTCTCTTAGCTACTAAATAAGGCCTGATGTCAAATGTATAAAGTGTTCACTCTTGTTGTCGTGAACACCAGTTTTGTCATGTTCTGTAATGATGACCCGTTCAAATGTCGTCCCATTCACCATTAGTTCCATTCAAGTTAATAATCCCATACCTTTCCAATATTTTGTAAGGAACTTGAGGATGAGTTTTTATTCAATCATGGGGGTATGATGGGACACAATATCGCATGGGCCACGATATTGCGTCCTCATTGCGATATTGCGTACGTGATGTATCGTACGCGATATCGCATATGCGATATTGCAGTTTGTCACCTTTTGTATAAATAAGAAGCGACTCTCCCTTGTTTTTCACTCTAGATCTAGACCCTTAGTGAAACTCTAGCAGTTTTACCTCTCTAGAGATAGAATAATTTCCATGTGCCCGCAGTAGGAGCTCCAAAGTGAACGGATCTTTATTTGAGAAAATATTGTACCTAAACACAAGTGATGAGTGGCAAGGTACCCCTACACTCAACCATACGAATACGAGTGTTTCACGCGTGATCCGGTCGAACTCCGTAGAAAGACTAGTTGTGGCACCTAGACAGTTATGCTTAGGTCACAGTTCACTATCTTCCCCCCTGGACTAGTATTATATTTTTCACATATGGTTTAGTCCAGAGTGAGATGTATGATGTGGTTTCTAATCTAATGCTACTTCTGAAGGCAATGGAATAATTTCCATGTGCCCACAGTAGGAGCTCCAAAGTGAACAGATCTTTATTCGAGACAAGTTTGTGTACGGAAATAAAGATGAACTTTTGGATAAACCTTGCAGTGCATGGACTAAGCTAAATAGGACTTTACTTATTGTTATTTATTGTTCATAGTTTAAATGCTTTATTAGTTGATTAAATCTCTATCAATCCTTCTCCCATAGTTAAGTGCATTCAGTACAACCACTTCGAGCATGTGCATTATGCTTGGTAATCCCAGTAACGACTAGCGTTTGGTAATCCTAGAAGGTTGCATTGGTTCAGGGTGTGAACGGTAAGTGAGAAAAAATGCTGATGCTAGGTTAATTAAGGCTTAGTTAGTTAGTTAAATTTAGTTAATTAGTCTCTTCACCCTTTACCTCATTAGCATAGGAGATAAAACATAAAAACTATAAAAATCACATACCTCAGACTTACTTAACCATACAACCGTGACAAATACAAGTAAGTCTAGGAAGACAACAAACGATTAACCTTAAGTGTTCCATAAGGCGTGTAGGCACTTAGTCTGTGGAGTTCGACTAGATCATGCGTGTAATGCTCATATTTGTATGGTTGAGTGTAGGGGTACCTCGCCACTCATCAGTTACCAAGTAATCACACTTGAATGCTCATGATTAAGTCGTACTCATTCTGCGTTTAATAGGAGATAAGGGTGAAGAGATATTAACTAGGAAAGTAGTAAATAAAAATTAAATAAATAATTAAGCTAAGTGGATGCTGCAATGATGAAATAATCTCGATCTTTATTGTTGGTCATGTGCGCGTCCAAGTACGTCACACTCGAATAAGGATGCCATACAATTACAATCACCACACTGCGGGCATGCACTAGGAGGAAAGGGTTGAGAGAAATCTAAACTTAAAAACTTACAATAAAATCTAAGGACTAATGCTTAGAACAAGGAAAGCCACCTCTTATTTATAGAAATTGAGGCAAGCCGCGATATCGCGACTGCAATATCATGGCCGTTGCGATATCATGGCTGTGATATCACGACTGCGATAACACGACTACGATATCACAGCTAGCAAATTCATGACTCATCAGTTTTGGAAGCTTAATAATTGAATACTTTTAGATTTTATTGATATTTTTTCTTGATTTTTGATTGACATATTCTTTTGTCTTTATACATAGTTTTCTCCTTCTCTTTGTAAGAAATCCTTTAATAAGAAGTGAGAATTTGTGATATTGCTTCTAAATAAGGGTGAGATCTAATCCTTTTCTTACCCTAGAGTGGAGATTTTTCAAGATTAGTTGTAAGGATGAAAACCTAAAAAGTCATCACTAAAACCATTGGGTTTTTTCTTTAGACTCTCTTTTTGATGATTTGATGTACTCTAAATTTTTAAATATTATTATTATTTATTTTTTTAGAATCTAACACTCCCCATGCCCTAAAATCTTTTGGGATGAAGAATCTTAAGAAGAGAATAATGTAAAACCTCTTAATTAAGCACCCTTGGTAAATTATTGTTGTGACTTGAACCTATGACTTTTACCTTGGGGACATCCTTTGTCAATAATAGAATAATGATTAGTAAAGAATATGGTAGTGTGATACATATAATTGGTATTATTGGTAAGGATTATGACATTGTGTATTACATGTAGTTGGTATTAATGGTTTGAAATGTGTCACTGTGTAACACATGTAGTTGGTATTATTTTGGTTTTTTTTAAATATTTTGAATTAATTTGGTATTTTTAAAAATTTTGTTACTTTAATTTTATTTGTTTTATTTTATTATTGAACTTACTAACCATGTGAGGTTAAGTAGTCAAGTACCTTTGATATATAGATTGATAATGTTGGAGCATGGTAAGACATATGGCATAGTTGGCATGATTTATTATTATCTTGGAAATGACTCTCATATTTTTATGAGCTTATTATGATTTGACTTTTAGATGGCTACAAAGATTATTCTATCTTGAGTCTACATAGGATCAAATTAGATGAGTTGTGAAGCTAATTTATTAGTAAGTCTCATACTCAAAATAAGAACTCTTGATTTACTTATGGTAGTTTCTTGCTAATAGAAAAGGGAGACATTATTCTTTTATATGTAGAGCATAGAAACCTCTAGGAGTGTTCAACATCTAATAGAAATAAGATAGGTTGATTTTGGTAAAGAGTTAGGAGGTTCTTAGACATTATGAAAAGAATGAAGCATCAAAGGGCTCATTTTGTAGTAGTAGCTGGGGAACATGTGATAGTAGGATTCATGTTACTACTATAGTTAGGATTATGTAGTAGTAGTAGAGGTTCTATGAACAAGCAAATAATAGTGAGTAGGTAGTGAAATATAAAGGTAGGATTATAATACTTGCATTCTTATGAATCAAATCATATTGGCTAGTGACATACATTTTTGTGGTCTTTTAATGGAGTAATGAAAATTTCATATCGGTTATGAATTTTCTGTAGTTATTTAGGGTACTATTGATTTTGTAGATTTAGGGTAGTTGAAAGGCCACTTTGATATTCTAGAAATGGCATAAGGTTTATTCTAAGAACTTTTAAATATTTATAATATTTATTTATTTTTAAAATTTATTTCCAAATTTATGTTGGGTTTTGATGTTCTTTTGAGTTTTTGCAATTAAGAATAGAATATGGAATTGTTTGTTAGTTTTAGAATAGAAGAGTGACTATTTTATAAAATTGGAATTATTCTATGATTTGTTTTGATAAAACTTATATTTTCATAATTTTAATTTATTTTTTATATTTATTTTGGGATGTTGGTACTTGAAATAATTGAAACATAGCTACACCCAAAGATATATAGTTTGAATAGAACTTTATAACACAACGTTGCCTATTAGAATAAAACTCATGACTTAGAGCATCCAAATCAAGAGTTTTAACACTAGGCTAACACTTCATTGTTTATATTTATCTTGGATTTTTCATGGGTATGTGTTCATAATTGAAACTACAATCTAGTGCATTACAATATTGAGAGTCAGCCTATTTGATGCCTTTGCTAAGTGTTATTGTTACCCACCATCATATGACTTGGTTAATATTTAAAATTTGTGGGTGTTGCATCCAAAAAAAATATTAACAATGAACAAAGAAAATTCAAAGCATATCACAAGCTTGATACTAAGTATACATTATTAAAAAAATATATATATATCAAAAGAAAAAACTTTCCCATTTTAGAATTATTTTGAAAAAAAATTGAAAAAAATTAATTGTTAGTAGGAAGGAAGGTCAACAAAATTTACATCACCTTTCAACATCTAAGTTTGAACTTAAAATAGGAAAAGGATTCGATAAAGAGTTATGGCTTAATACTAATATTTGTATCAAAGTAAGAAAGTGGTAGCACTTGTGGAAAATCTTCACCTCATTGCTTGTTATTGATCTTAAATCAAGAATCTTTACCATTAGTTGTAACCTTCCTATTTACAATAGTTTAAATCTTTGAGTTAATAATATTTTTTTCAAATAAGAAACAATTTGCCTTATAAGATCTCTCTCTAGGATGCTTAATACTTTTTCTACTATTTGATCATTCTTATCTTTGACATTAACTTGATTTTTTTTTGTATAACTTCATTTTGTTTTTTCTTATCTTTAACTTGAACATATTTTTTTTCTTTTCTTTAAAGTCTTTTTTCTTAGTAGAAAAGGATAAGCATTAAATAAATTTTTTTAATGATGGCAAAAGTTGTAAGAATTAGAAAAATTATAAAATATAAATAGCTAAATATAAGTCTTTCCTCCTACTTATAATACCAATTCCTTTTTACAACTGAGAAGGTTGATTTCAACAAAAGAATATCTATGAAAATTAAAAGTTGTAGAAATAAATTTTATATGTTTAATGGAATAAAAAAGACTACCAATTTCCAAGATATCTTGTTGAAAAATCAACAAAAGATTATATAACTTGACAAAACATAGAATTGTAGCATATTCTTTAGATTAGATGTTAAAATTTGGAGCCCATTTATGAAAGATCAATATTACATGTTTATGTATAGAAAGCCCTATATCTAGGGGATGATGCAACATTGAAATAATTACCTAAGTTTACAAGTAGAAAAAATGAGAATAATACTTGGAATTAAGAACTTAGATGTTATGTTTTTTCATCACATCGTTTAATTGTGAAACAAAACTTTGATTATGAGGTAGGTAACCCAAAATTTGAATGAACACATATTGTGATAAAAGATCAAAAAACAATGACTCATATACATAATCAAGAAGAATAAAATCAAATATCTTAGTTATAGCAACATCATTGAAAGATGACATCTTAATTTTTTCTCACAAGTTTGTAAATCTGCATATTGATAATCAACATAAATTTTTGCATCAATTAAAGAAGTAGAAATTTCAACATTGATTGAAGAAGATGGAAGTAATATAGAATCCCCCATAGGGAATTCTAGAGAAATTAGATCTATTGAAGAAAAATCAAAGTGAGAAAATTCAAATTTAAAAAAATTAGATTCACTAGAGAAACATTAAATCTAGTGGAAAAAATAGATTTTCTAAGAAACATAACATCCATTGAAAAACAATAAGATTTTCTAGTAGCAATATATAGAATTTGTGATGCTCACATAACTATTTTCATCTTGATTTGAGAATTTGATAGTTGTTGATTTTATGGTTATTCTTAAGGAGATAGCACTAGAGGATAAGGGATAGTAATTTATTAGGAGATCTAAAGATAATTTTTGTAGTTTTCTCTATTGAGTATAATAATAAATTCCATATTTGATTGATCCTAACTTATATTTTGAAGAGAGGTTAGAACTTGTGATGCTATTCTATTCTTTGGGAAGGAGGTCTTCTTCAAAATGATCATGGTTTTGGGATAGCTACATGCAGTTGAACTATGATTACTAATCAAGAGTATTGATGAAAACTAAAATGTAGTAGGCCTATGGATAAGTAGATTTGTGAAAGTGCACATGCCATTTAATTCATATAATACATAAAGTATGGTTATGCACACCTCTAAAATCTTTTACTGATAGTTGTGATGGGTAGGCTCTTAATGCATGTTGAATTTTGTGAATGACAACTTGATCCTTGTTGGTTATTGTGGATGACTTGGTTCTAAGTGCTTGATAGGGCTTCTTAGCTAAGACCACAGGAGGTTTATTAATGATACACATAGTGAATTGGTCATAAACATCACCGTGAGTTGCAAAGTTTACTTGTGTATATCATTGTTATGATACCCCTCCACCTCCAAAACTCCAATATTATAAAAAAAATTTAAAAATAAAAAAAGATATTACACACAATCTAATGGTAAGACTCTTGATTTAGAAACTTAAAGTTGTGAGTTAAATTTTAACTAATACTTATTAGCCTATATACAAAACTAGAAACAAAAAACTTCAAGCAAAAAAACAACCAATGAAACTATGAATGATAAATGATCTAAGAGAAAATTTTACCTCACCATGAAAGAAATTTTCTTAAAAGAAATCAAATGAAAAAGATAAAATAATTTTTTTTCAAAGAAGGAAATAAAAATTGGGGCTCGAAAACCCATTTGAGCTAAAGCCTAGAAATTTCTAATCCCTGTAAATTATTAAACACCTTTCACAATTGGTTCAATCCATGGATCTTGAATATTAATGAGCTTAGAAAGTTTGCATTTGCTCTTATTTTTCAACTACAATCTCACTATTGTTGTATCTAATATTTGTAACTGCATAATTGCTCGGTGAAATTTATCAATATTCTTTTCTTCCATGACATAGAACATGACTTCCCCCAAGGTTTAGGAGAATCAAAGAACACTTCCTTTAGTTTGCTCACTGACAATCAAATCTTTATGGAATTAAGAAAAACTTCTGTGGTTATTGAGAGAAATTCCAAGATATTTCTTAGCTCATGAAGTTTACAAAAATCTTTTAATTCCACAGTTAACATGGGTATCTGGCATATTCTTGGACATGAAAAACATCTTGATTAAATAATAGGTTTTAATATTATAGTTGATCAAAGCTTACTCAAAGCTTTTTCTATTGATGAGAATAAATATTTGGATAATGATGAGGAAAAATTCAAAGAACTACTAAGCTACAAGAATTTTGTTATGAAGTCCCATCAACAAAATCTACAAACCTTCAAGTTCAATATGCACATTGTTGATCC
The DNA here is from genome assembly GCA_015680685.1 of Gnetum montanum. NCBI lineage: Eukaryota > Viridiplantae > Streptophyta > Gnetopsida > Gnetales > Gnetaceae > Gnetum > Gnetum montanum. Next base: position 18,254 of record MNCI01001859.1, read on the forward strand.
ATTGGGAAATTTATTAAATCCAAGTTAAATATAGACTGGTAGAAAGAATAGTAAAAAAAATCCCAAAGAAACTTAATGTAGAAAATAGAAAATAGACAGCAAGTTTTTAAGGTGGTTTAGTTGCTAGATTGGCTAGCCTACATCCCCATAAAACTCTTTCTAGATCCTAGGGGGTAGAGTAATTTTATTAATCAAAAGAAATTTACATGGATTCTTTTACAATCTTGGACTGAGCATAATAACCAAGCTCAAGGTCACAAAAATCTACTTTCACAGTATAGAGGAAGAGGAAATACTCTACCTTGTCTCAACAGAAAGACTCAAGAGTTTTTCAAGGTTTATGAAAAAAAGAACAAAATAGATCTTTTAAAGAGAAGAAACAAAGGAAGGGTTTGAGAAGAAGAAGAAATTCTAGTCCATGCACAAGGCTAACAATCAAAATTAACCAAGATAAGCTAGATAGTTTCAATTTGTAGCCATCATTCTTTTATCCATTTTCAGAGCTGTCCTTTAGCTTGTTGTGTTAATATGTTGAAGGAGTAACCGTTATCAATTTGTTGGGAAGCATAGTTGAAAAAGAAGCTATATCCATTATAACTTAGCTATCATTATTGCATTCAATATGAGTTGTAGTTGAGCATTAAAAGCTTAGCAGACAAGGAAGAAATCTGTCATTTCATTTTAGTGCTAATGGTTTTTCATGCAGAAATAGCAAGCTCTACTTATATTAGAGATAACAACTCTTTAAGCTTCAAAAGTTAAGCTTCAACAAATGATTCCTATTTTCATTGATGGGTTCAACTCACTTCTATAATAATACAAACTCTAACTTTTTCATATAATAGCCCTTTTCAATATAAACTTACATTGTCCTTTTTTGCTACAGATGTGGCATGACTTTCTTCCATGTAGATTGCATAGATTCAAAACTTGGTTCTAGAAATTGGTTCTAGCCTTCCTTTCACTTGGGTTGACATGGTAATGAGCTCTTTAAAGAAAATTGGAAGCTCTTGGTTGTCACAACTTTTCTTTTTCACTTTTTTAATAAGCTTTCTTGTGAGTGAAATAAAGGTTTTGACATGATAGAGCTATTCAAAAGAGCGTTGTAGAACCAAAAAATGGTTATAAAGTTGATTCTACAAAAGAGAATATTCTTGAAGCTGACATGGTAGAGATGATCGAATGAGACCTTCATAGAACAAAAAAAAAATGACTCTACAAACTAGTTCTATTTTAGCACTTTTTCTTAAGTAGATGTGATAGTGCTATTTTTCATCCCTCATAGAACTAAAAAGTGGTTCTACAAGCTAGTTCTAAACATTGATTTAGATTAAAATAATTTTTACGTACATGCTCCAAAACTATTTAAGCTCAACCCCACAATGTCATATAATAAAAAGCTTATGTGGTAGAGCTATTTCTTGCTCCTTTTGTGGAACCAAAAAATGGTTCTATAGGTTGGCTCTACGAGGTGAGATGGATTAATAAGTCTTCTATGTACATGCTCTAAAAACTATTTAAGCTTGACCCCAAAGAGTTTGTAAAAGAAAAACTGATGTGGAAGAGCTATATTTGTAAAGTTAAAAAGAAGAGATGAGTTGGATTCAAAACGATCGAGGCCCATGATGTTGAGCTAGTAGGGTTATTATGGTTAAGCTAAGTAGAACTAAAAGATAGTTTTATAAATGGGTTGTATGCGCTCATGTGGAAAACAAATGCTTCCTTATGAAGGATAGAAAAAAAGCACAAATTTGCGCAAAAATGAAAACTTTGCTAAAAAGAAAAACCTACAACCAAGCTCAAAACACACAATAATCTTCTCCTTTTTTGGGATTGGATGAGCTTACAAAGTAAGATTGACAAGAGAGAACCAAGAAGGATCATGCATAGCCAAGCATATAGGAAAAACCTAAAAATCAAGCTTAGATTCATTCTTAAAATAGTCAAGCTCAAAATCATCATGTAGATCAACTCAGCTTAAACATACAGATTATAATCACAGAGGTTAGAAAGCTTTGAATAACAAGCATCAAGTTAAATAGGAGAATCATACAAACAATTGAAGACAAGCAGATAATCATCATAACATAGCTATAACATCTAGCTACACAGATCACCTTTAGTCAAAAATTCAACAATACAACCTTTAATCAAAGCACAATAGATAGTGCATATCATAAAAATAGAGAAATAGTCTTCACTTTTTTTTTGATAAAGCAACTCATACACCTGATAAAAAAGCTCATACATAATCACATCATACATTAATGCTTCCCCATTTTTCCATAACAAGGTGAAATGAAGCTCTCCCTATCATAAGACAAATTAAGCTCAAAACACAAAAATAAATATAGGTTATAAAAACAAACAAGAAATACACATACGAGTTTAACTAAAAAACATGCTGATGAGAATGAGAGAATAACTAGACATAAGAAAAAATATAAAGGATATAGAATAGATCAGAGAGCCAAGAAGCAATTTAGAAAGCATCATAGCTATAAATATTCATAAAATATTTTGGATGAATTAAGAGGATTTTAGAGAGCTTGGGGAAGAGATAAGAAGAGTAGAGGGAAGATTAAGTATTGATGAAAATTCAAGTTAGAACAAAGTATGAAAGAAATAGAGAAGAGGGAAAAATTGTTTGAGGAGACTATTACCTAAGATGCCTCTTATATGGGTATGGAAACTTAGGAATAGTCCTAGGTGGAGAGGGTTATGTAATGTTGCAAAAAAAGGTAAATTAAATTGAAAAGTTGGGGAATTTAAATTGACAATAGTATTAAATTCCAAGACTTGATGTAAATACAATAGTTAACTACAAAATTAAATTTTCCCTGGTCCCTCACTACTATTGCTAGTTCATGCCACTGGTTCATCATGGATGCTGCTGCAGTAAACACTACTAGAATCCATTGGAAGAGGGAGAGAGAGAGATCTACCTAGTGTTCCACTACCACGTGCTTTGTCATTACCTATTACAAAACCTACTGTTGATGGAAAAAAACCTAAGGAGGCCACTTGTTGCAGCTTCACTATTGTTGAAGAAAAAAAATAGTGAAAGGGAGGATAGAAAATCTCATGCACCCCACTGAAGAGGAGAGGCTAGGTGATGGTGTTAGCTAATGCATCTCTTACGCATAGATATACCTTGTCCCTCGCTATCACTAATGAGAGAGAGAGAGAGAGAGAGATATATATATATATATATATATATATATGTCCTTACTATTGGCTGCTACCATCAACCACTGTCATGGACTATCTCCCTCATTATTTGTTGCGCATGCCTACATGTGGATGGAAGAGAGGCTACTAGCCACTAAGAGAGGGAGAGAGAGAGAGATCCTGCACCGTTTCCACTACCATCATGGAAAGCCACATGCATTGTTGTTTCCACTACCTAGACGGGCCACCTGCCATGTGTCAAGCAGAAAAGAGAGCCCTGCTACCATGCTGATTGCTGCAGCATCACCTAAAAGAGTGAGGAGAGAATACTACCTGTCAGTTGCTGCATTGTTCGGAACTTGCTCTACCACTGGTAAAAGCCCACATCACCACTGCTGCCATCTGTGGTAGTTTTGTGCACGTGCATTATGTGAAATGTTTGTCGTTGCTGTAGGTCTCATCATGTACATTGCCATAGCTATTGTTACCATGGGCCATGATCATTGCCATTTCCATCTGTGGTTGGAACTATTTGTGACCTGCAACTCTGATGGATGTGTAGAAGGAATGGAGGCTACCAGATACTGCTACATCTACTATGGGAGAGACTACAAGTGTTGTTCGCTATCCACCACATGCCCACTATCAAAGAGAAAAAGGCTCCACCCAAGATGCCCTGAAAGGCCACTGAAGAGGGAGAGAGAGAGATCTATCTGATGTTCCACCACAACGCATCTCACTATCACCTACCATGCAACTTGCCATTGGTGGTACAAAACCTAGGGAGGCCACATGCTATAGCTTCATTGTTGCTGAGAAAGACCACATGTTGCAGTGAATGCCACGTGCTTGTTGTTAGGGACCAATGTGTCGTACACTTGGTCTATTGTGCATGTGCATCATTTTCATCATCCTGATGCATGCCATGCTTTTGATGCCATTACATTAATCGCAATCACCATCATCACGTGCCCTACCGAAGAGGGGAGAGGTTGGACGATGATGATATGCTAAAGAAAGGGAAACCACTATTTGCTAATTTCCTCTAAAGAGGGAAGTCCTTAATAGATGATCTTCCTAGCACCTCCTAGTGCCCTTCAACTTCTCGAATGGTGTTGAGAGTGAGAGGGGAGGCTTGTCAGATGATGATTTGCCTACCGCCTATTGTTGCTACCCACCTAAGCCACCGTTGTTCATTGAGTTGTGTGTTACTGTTGATGTGCATTTTGTAGATTCCTCGCCTACTATCTTTGTAGCTTCTATAGGAAAAAGAGGAAGCTATCAAATCTTGTTGTTACTTGCCATGTGTGCACTATTGCAGTCTGCCACCATCTGCAGCCACACCTGCCATGTGCTTGTAAGAGTCAATAGAGGCTCCTAGGCTCGATCTTACTTCATCCCCTAACTGTCTACAGTGCATCCTTCTACTACAAGAGAGAAAGGGAAGGTTGCAAATGTTGCTCACTATCTAGCACCATGTCGCTACAGCCCTTGATCATCCTGATTGGTGCTAAGAGTGAGAGGGGAGACTTGTCGGATGATGATCCACTTATCACTTGTTGTTGCTACCCACTTGTGCCATCGTTGTTCATTGTGTTATGTGTTGTTGTTGATGTGTGCTATGTAGATCCCTCACCTTTTGTCTCTGTAGCCACTGCAGGAGAGAGAGGAAGCTGCCAAATCTTGCTATTGCCTACCACATGTGCACTATTGCTATTTTCCACCATTTGCAGCCACACCTACAACATGCCTGTAAGAGTCAATAGAGGCTCCTAGGCTTGATCTTGCTTCATCCCACAACTATTTGCAGCACATCCTACTACTACAAGAGAGAGAGGGAAGGCTGTAGGTGATGCTCGCTATCTGGCACCATGTTGCTATGCTAGAGAGAAAGGAGGCATCCTCCCTCTCCCCTCTAAGATGGTCCGAAACATTTGCTTACCTCCCTTTTATAGCCACTCATCTAGATTTTTAAATGCCCACGTCCTACATAGATTATGCCACCACTGCACATAACTCCTGACATGACCCAAACATAACTCCCACCACATTCTCCACCACCATTAGTTACCACCAACATAATTCTTGTAATGCATGTAACTCTTGGCACCACCATTGTTGGTTATGCAGCCTCTATGCCATTATGTAACCCACATTCTACACCAACTAGGCCATTACATCCATGCCATCATGGCATGGTAACATAACCATTGCCACAAGCTTGCCATTATAAATCAAGCCCCAAGACATGCTTGTACAAATTAACTTTCTTTATGCTCGATGCTAGGGGATTAGACTTGTTGATCATGACCCCATGCCTAGCATGGGCGATGTTAGCATCAACACTCATAACATGGATGGTTCATAAATCACAAATGTTGCCTTGCTTTTAGCAAAATAGAGCAATATTTGAACATCAAAATTTTAGGTACAATCAACCTTTGATTTACATACAATATTTTAAAAATATTTCTTTCTTGTTTTAATCACAATTCAACATAAAACCAAGCCTCCGTGTATGCCTGCATTAAATGAGCCTATCCTATCACCACTACCATCCACTATGCTCTTGCCCACTCACCTACTCTTAGGTGTACAGTCATTTTCCTATGCCTCCTTTTGCTTTGTGCTACTGGATGCTTGCTCTCACTCGCATGCACTGGAGACTCAACGCCACCACTACTGCACTAAAAGCTTGTGTTTTTCATTATGAAACTGAAACCCTCATTGCCATTGCACAAGCCTGTGACACATGTTTGCCAGCATGCCCTTGACCTTGTTGCTCATTTCTTACCACCCATTTCTATGCCATGTGGATCCACATCTACTGCAGGAAACCCTAGCATATGCGCTTACTGTCGTTTCTACCATGTGTCGTTGTCAATGCTACCTTGTTCATCTCACTAGGCCATGTTGCTCATTGCTCATCATGCACTGGATAATGACCATGCTATCTTTGACATCTAACTCGCTTGATCAAGAGTCCACTGAGGTGAAGCTCTATAGGAGGTTAGAGAGGCTCTCCCTTAAGTTTGATCATGAAAAAGACTAGGAAAAGGGTTGGGGTAGTGTTTTAAATGGGAAGGAGGTAGGCATCAATCACCTACAAGATTTGGAAGGATGAACAAGGTAGTTGACTCGGGCAATCTAGTTATACCATGAGTACCTCTAGGAGGAAGTGTAAAATAATCAAGGCAACTGGATTAGCGAGTGACCTACTAAGTTCCCATTCACTTTATCTCCCTTTTTCATCTCTATCATTTCAATGTTCTACTATTGCATGTTACCAATGTTTTTTTTAGTTATATTTTAATATATAACTTTAATGTTCGGTTCTATTATCTACTTTAAGTTTGCTCCTTAAATTTGCTCAAATTTAAGTTCTATTCAAATCATTGTTCTATTTAAATATTAGCTACATTTTCTCTTCCACTTAGAGACTATTCCCAGGCTAGTTGTGCCTTAAGCAAGGTGCCCTAGGCAATAGCCTTGTCAAACTAAGCACTTAAGGGTGTTGTGCATTAGTGCATCTTCATAGCCAAATGTATGCATCAACATACTCTTATCAAATGGTGAAATTGATAAAGATATTAAAAATAGAATTAAGGTAGGATGGTTAAAATGAAGACATGCTAGTGGTGTTCTATGTGATAAAATAATATGAATAACATCAAAGGAGAAATTTTATAGCACAAAAAGTAGGCTTATGATCTTATATGGTGTTGAATGTTGGGTAGTACAAAACAGGCATGAACAATAAATTAATGTGGTAGAAATACAAATACATTGATGAATATTGAATGTTATTAAAAGAGATAAATTACATAATATAGACATCAGAGGAAGATTTGAAGTAGCTTCTATTTCATATAAGCTACAAGAATGGAGGCTTAGATGGGTTTGGACATGTGGAAAGAAGGTTAAACAATGAGCCTATAAACAAAGGTTGCTACATCATTGTTCTAGGAAAGGCATTGAAAGAAAGACCAAAGAAGATATGGAAAAAAATGATCAAAGATGATTTGAGGAAACTACAAATAACTAAAGATCTAGCTCTTCATAGAGGTAAATGACAAAAAAAAAAAAAAAAAAACTCATGTAGCTAACCCCATTTTGTTGGAACAAGGCTAGGACGATAATGATGATGATGCAAGTTGAACATGGTGACAACAAAAATAAGATATATAACTCTTAAAGATAATACCTAAATATAATTTATTGAATAATTTTTATACATATAGAATTATAATCTAATTTTTTATGTATATATCTTGCATTCAAAACCCAAACATGGAAATATCCAATTTAATGTAAATCCCATGTAATGACCTACTAAAAATATTATAAAATCATCCTAAATTAATATCCTTGATTGTATCTCCAAAAACGTTCACTACATCATCATTTCTTCTTAATAACATTTGAAGAATTTGGTGCAAGAAAGAGTTAGTATTCCTTCAATCAATAACCATAATTTTTGGTGATCTTTGGGAATAGAGTATGAATGAGATAAGAATAGGTTGAAAATATAAATCTTAGCATAATAGAATAACCAAGAATGCACATTAATTTTTTCTTTTCTTCTAAATGTCATACTTAATATTTACAAGGTCCAGTTTATTTCTTAAGTTTACTTGTAAGATGATGTTGCATCGAAAAAATGTTTATCATTCTTCAAATCCTAAGTTGTTCATCTTGGTTATGATACCTTAAGAGTCTTTCTTCATAGTTCACTCTCCCTAGATAATACCAACATATTATGGTTCATATAATAATGAACCACCCGTAGTTTTGTATTCCCATGTCTATTTTTAGTTTAATGATGCCCTTTATCCAATCCTAATGACTTGATGCTGAAACACAAAGTAGGCACCTCTCAAGAACTTAACAATCAACATGGGTGACATAAGATTCTAACACCTTCTATTCCTCACAAGTTACCTTGAAGGTATTTTTAGTTTCAAATTCCAAAACTCATACCTAACAAAGCTTTACTTAGAAATGCTTTAAACATTGCATACTACACTCTATGCTTCTAAAAAATAGGGAACTAATTCCTAGTAACTAGTACTACATGCTTTATGCATGCATTTCATACTACACTCTATATATAATCTTAGGTCCCAAGTCCTCAAGGTAAACTAAGTTGATTATTCTCAATAATGTTTTCAAGAGATTGATGAGAAAAGAAGATGAACTTCCAATGGCATGGTCATTATTCAAATCTTGATTTTTTTTCAAAGTAGAAGATTCAATTCCCATGCAAGTTTAAGAATGTTAAAAAATCATTTCAAATATCATGCTTCTTAGTTTGTGTATTGGATATAAGTTAAGGAAATGTGTTTCCATCTCATGTTTATGTAATATAGATAATTCATACAAAAACATTTGAACAAAATGCTTCATAAGAAACCATTTAATCTTGTAATTTATTAGAGTTGGTTAATAAAATTTATATAATTAAAATATTTATGAAATTACCTATAAACTTAAGAAAAAGAATTAATTCAAAATATGTTTAAAAACTAGAATTAATTCTAGGTTAGAAATTTTAGTAATTCTAGTTATCCAAAATCTCTAAGGTATATATCCTAGATTATTAAGGCGCTAATTTTGAAATTTTACTAGTACAATCCTATAATTTTTAGCTTTTTAAAAAATAAAAAATCATATAAAAATATTAATAATTTAGAGATATAAAAAATATTTTATTACCATCAATGTTGTCCAAGTTAAAAAAGAAATAGCAGCCGATGTACATGTTTCCATGCACAAGGAGTTTGAATTTGAGAAATTAATTACAAGATACTAGATCTAATAGAAACCATTCAATATAGTATGAATTTGTACCTTCGTACCACTCCATATTTATTTTCTTTGACGTTGAGTAGAGTAAGTAGTAATGGTAGTCTATATTCTCATGTTGGAGTCTTTTTTTTAAAAAATGTATTAGGTATTATAAGTGTGTTTTATTTGAAGGAAAAGGATCTTAGAAAGCTAGGTTGAGAAAAAATTTCTAAAAAGGGCAAGAAGGAACTAAGAAGTCTTTATTTGAGGTCCGTGCTTAAAGAGGCAAATTTCTTTAAGAAAAAGTCTAAATAGGGGTAAACCCTTCCCATANATATCCATGTTGGGGGTACTCAAAGAGAATTTTTACTAAGTTCTATAGAAGAAAACTACATGAGCTTTACTACAAGAACAACTAAAGATATCATAAATGTGAATGGTGTATGCATTAANCTTTCATGTTTTTAAAGCTAATTGTATGTTCTCCCATGTTTTTAAGGAAGTATTAAAGGATTTCAAGGTGGTTTAATGCTCTATTACAAGGGATTTACTCCTAAATTTTAGATTCAAGATAATTTATCTCTTGTTTCATGTTAAAGGGTTTGAAGCTCTTTCATGTTTATCTCATATAAAAGCTCATGATGAAGGGTTACTAAGTTTGTACATTGATAGGCAGGCATCAGTGTAGCCCCATCAACACATCTTTGATGTGTTAATGCATGTGCCTAGATGAAGGAAGGTCTTCTATCTATATTAATGCATACACCATTCACATTTATGATATCTTTAGTTGTTCTTGAGCTTTATTAATGCATACACCATTCACATTTATGATATCTTTAGTTGTTCTTGTAGTAAAGCTCATGTAGTTTTCTTCTATAGAACTTAGTAAAAATTCTCTTTGAGTACCCCCAACATGGATATAATTGATTGAATGAGGTTTTATTTAAGTGCATGATGTACCTAGATACTTCAACATTTCAGTANTGATAATACAAGAAAGAGAAAAGAGAAGAAGTTAGGAAAGCTTTCCTAAGCACTCAAAGCTTGCACAAAATTTAAAAAATTTAAGGAAAGAGAAAGATTTTCTTCAATTTAATTTACCAATGANCACTTAGAAAATTAATATTTTACTTTTTAATTGCATAAGAATAACCACTTTGAAAGTAAGTATTAATGTTTGGTAATCCTAGTAATGGATACTTGGTATGCTCAATGGTAGTTATTTGGTAACCTAGAAATAGTAGTATAAGTTCAGGATGCAAACAAAGAGTAGGAATGAGTGCTTTATTCTTAGGCTAGCTTAGATAAATCTTAGCTCTATGGTTATTTAGCGATTAATATTTTAAATGATTTTATTATCTTGAATATTTTAATCATAAAAATAATTTAAAAAATAAAAATATCTTATACATCGATCATACTTAATCATACACATTAAGCTACAAAATTGGTAATTGGGAAGATAATGATTAATCCTAGTCTGCTTAATTATCTAGGATAATTTTAGCCCAATGTTTAATAGAATTTGATTAGATTGTGCATACACGCTTGTGATTCGTATGGTTGGGTGTAAGAGATACTTACCACTCATCATTGACATCATTGTTAGGGAATGCTATGCGTTGAGTATTCTAGATAATTAAATCATACAAAGATCATTTTAGGGATATAATAAACCACTATAAGAAAGATAATAATATTTTATTTTATTTAGGACACACTTTAGAATAAACTAAGAGATGGGTTCCTCTCGTAGGGTTGATTCTCCACCTGCTAATGATAGATCAAAGAAGAATCTAAAGGAAGTATCTCAACAACTCAAGGTGGTCTAAAACCATTTGAATCCATACAATTTGAACTTCACTTTCATCCTTCACTAGGATGAGTAGTTGCAGTGGAGAGATTTAGAGAAAAACATTGTGTTGTCATTTGATCATGCCATTGCACTAATATTCATGGTCGCATTGAAAAAGCTAGAGCTTAAAGTAGCAACCCTAGAATACTAAATGATTATTCACATCTCAAAAGATTATTAACCAACAAAGGTCTAACTTTGAAAAGACTATAACTCATGGAGACTCACCATAAAGCCTCCAAGGATAAAAAGGTTCCAATTACACTAACATTGCAGTTAGAGAAGGATGACAAAAAATATCTATTAGGTAGATATCAACATTAAAATCCTCCTTCTTTTAGTGAGGACAATAGGATCCACTAGTGGTTATGTTCAACCTTAGTAATCAATCAAGACAAGGGGAGAGCTAGACCTAGAACATGAGGAACCTTAAGGAAAAGGTCTTTTAGTCATTAGGTAAAATAACAACCAAGGGACCAAAGAATGAAAGTAAGCTAGCACAACTCTCCTCGCTTTTCATGCTCATCATCTTCCTCATTATCTAGCTCTAATGAGGGAGAATGTGACTAGGATCAAAGGGAAAATAACTAAAGGCAAGGTTAATATTATAGAAGACCCCATCATAGATATGGGAGAAGGAAACATGGACAAGATCAAGAGGAAGAGGGACATCACTAAGAAAAAAGGTGTAGTAGGCCACATCATAGAAGACATGGCCATGATAGGGGCCACAATAAAGAAGATGCCTATGATGAAATATTACTTGCAATAAGAAGTAAGATCAACATTTTTGAAGTAGTTCACATTCTCACCAGGCATCAAAGGAATAGCTAGATTAAACTACTTAACATGAAAAATATTCCTAAGTTTGAGAAAGGCTTTAATGTTGATATGCAACATCATGTTTGCAAGCCTTCCATAATGCTTGTGCTTTGAAAAACATCAAAAATAACGAGCATAAGCTTAGATTATTCCTTGGGATAGCTATAAAAGAAGTTAAAAGTTGGTACTAGTCTTTGAAACTAGAATCTATTCACAAATGGAGTACAATACTAGAGCTATTTAATGATAAGTATTGTACATATTCCAAGGTGTCCAACTTGAGGAAATACATTCAATAGTGGAAACAAGGTAATCATGAATCCCTTAATGTAGCCTTGAGAAGGTACTATTTGTTGCTACACTGATGCCCAGGCCATGGTTTCTCTTAGCAAGAATAGCTTCACCATATCATAGATGGGCTTAGAAATAAGACTAGGGATACTCTTGGTATCTATGCTGAAGGAAGATTATTAGAAATGAGGGTCCATCAAATTCAAAGACTTACTACCCAATTAGCATAGGAAGAAAAAGAATTAAATAAAAGAGAAAATATAGAAGAGTGTAATAGAGATCCCTCCATTTGCAAAAAAATAGATCTTTCTCTATGAACTTGAGGAGGAAATATCATTAGAGGAGGTTGTGCAGAGGAAAACCTTGCAAATATAAAAATATATTATTGAAATTTTGGCTAAGGTAGAGAAGATGTAATACTTTCTTGATGAGAAATTATAATTAGCACTAAAGATTATGGAGGAGAAAATCAAACAAGGAAGATTCAAGGATAAAGATAAAAGAAAAAAAAGGACATGAAAAAAGATTATTACCATAAAAGGTAAGGCTGTAGCAATGAAAGAGATTGTAGAGTTTGATTTAGATTATGAAGAATGTAATATATGGTAATATGAACATCAAAAAGGCTATTGACAAATTTTGCCATAGTTACAAGAGTTTGGGATGTATGCCTTAAACCCAAAAGTCATCAAAAGGTACACACTCCGAAGGTTGTTTTATCCTTAATGTAACTATAAGTAGTAGTTCCACCAATAATAAAACTACCTAAGTGAAATTCCATCTCAACCTAAAGACTACTATCAACAATGGCATAATCCATAGTCATGAGGGATGTCAGCAGCAAGGTAGCAATATCCTTATAGATAACTAGATTGTTACAAGTACTATATGTAACAATTGATGTTACTAAGAGGTTCTATTATCCATACATATTCCCATCATTATTATCCTCCCAAATATCATAGACCTAATAGTCCATGAGCTAAACCTCCCTTTACATATACTCCTAATCACTCACAACACCATGTAATGTACGCTTCCACTTCTTTGTCACCTACACTACCTATGCAAAATGAGATCCATTCATAGCCTTAGGTATGGAATGCCATAAGAGCCAGGAACTTGCAAGAAAATGTTAATTTGAGTGGTCTTGAGTGTAAACTTCAAAAAAGGCTATTTTTCTAACCTAGTAGGTCACCCTAATCATCATAGGTATTTGTGTTGCAGAATCCTCTCAAATTGTCCATGAAATATCTATAAAGCCACCTTTAAAACAAAGAGCTCAAAATTTTCAAACTATCATGTTGGACAATGCTATGATAGAAAGGATTAAGGTAGGACACCTTCCTAAAAAAAAAAAATTGATCTTGGAAGTCCAATAATCTACTTGTAAATTATAGGAAATGATCCAAGTAAAGCTCTACTAGACTCAAGTTTCGATGTAAATTTGATTTTCCAAGAGATGCACAAAACATGAAACTTACATCCACTTAAGAAATGTGGTATCAGGTTAGAGCTTGTAGACTAATTCATTACTATTCCATTGGGATTGATAAAGGATATTATGACTATCATAAATGGATGGTTGTATCTAGCTGATTTCTTTGTAATTCATGCAAAAAATTACAAGGGAAAATTTCCTATCATTATGGGGATGGCTTGGCTAATTACAAGTAATTCCAAGTTAGAAGTCAAAGATAGAGAAGAAGAAGGTTCCATGCATTGCATATAGTGACATAGGATGCAACTACATACATAATATATGGAGAATTAAAAGCACAAACATCCAAACATGAAAAAGGTTTGTAAAATCTAGAAGTATCCAAATGTATCTATACACAGTAACTACAAAATAAGAAGGCACTCACTGGTTGACCATATGCAACAATTCCAGTTCTACAATGTCCATGAAACCAGTAGAGATTCTCATAAGTGCATACATAGAGAAGCTAGATGAAATGGAGTGAATTAAGAACCAACTCTTAGATTTAGAGAATAGTAGAGAACTAGAAGTAGATTAGAAGGAGTTGAAAGTTCTCAAAACCTCTAAACGAAAACCCTTATAAGTGAAAAAATACCAAGATTTTTTTAAAAATAGATGTTCTTAAATAATGAGAAATTGGTAATTATAAATGTTCATCTCACTAAAGAATACAATGGAAATTTTCTCAAAATGGTCAACAAATGACTAGAAGCCTTTGCATGGTCATATGATGAACTAATAGGGATAGATCCATACATATGTTAGCCTATGATCTACATAGACTCCATAATCAAGCCCAAGAGATAACTGAAACACCCCAAAAATTTGAAGGCATGCTCGCTTCACCAGGCCTTTGCAATTTGTGCAGCGTCACGGAAGTTCTTCAATAGATGAATGCTCTGATTTTTAGACTGCCCAGATTTGGTAAGTTTCTTGCCCTAGGTGTCAACAGGCTAAATGGATTCTCCAACCTACTCACTTGAGCAGTTCACCCAATCGAGCATGCACTTAGGAGTGGCGAGTGGAGCTAGTGGCGATGCTCAGAATGCGCAAAATGCTACATCCAATTTTCCAAGTCATGAAGTTTGCTATGCTACGCTACGCCTCGCTATGTAGCGTAGAAAGCTTTAGAAAATGTTTGTAGAAGCGAACTACTATGCTACGCTATGCAACATAGCGTATTGTAGCAAAAGCTATACAGTTGGTCCCCTCGCTCAACTTCAAGTCCTTCAGCAATGTCTCTTTCCATCAGAAAGTGGCAGACTATGTCTGCTGCTACACTACGCTGAGCTACATGGTGCAGCGAGGCATAGCAATTCTGCAGAAGGGACAGAAGGCAATTCAAAGGGTAGGATCAGCAAATTTGTAGGTTTCGTAGAACAAAAGGAAAAGCTTGTAGATTGGCAAATTTTTTGCGACTAAGGCTAGTCGCTATGCTACGTAGCATAGCATAGCGTAGCAAGTATGTAGCCCACACATAGCGGAACGCATGACAAGATGATATGCTATGCCGAACATGCTACGCTACGAAGCATAGAAAAGCATGATGGGTGGTTGTGCGACATCAATGCACTTCACCTAATTGAATCGTTGGCACATGTCTCTAGACGTTGATGACGCAATTACGACATGGCAGGCTCATAGTTACGGCATGGTAGGCTCGCATTACAACAGTCATGTAGGCCCAACGATCATGCAGGCACGTGCAGCACAAAAAAGTCAACGTAGGCCCAAGGAACGTGGCATCCAAATCATCCCTTTTGTGTGTCCTTAGCCCTATAAATACATCAATGAGCAATGCTCAAAAGGTTGGTCCCTCATGTTCTTTGGCAAACAAGAAAGTTAGCATTGTAACCTTGATGCATTGTAAGCTTTTTGTTTGACATTGCAAATAGTTAGCATCCTCAACTAGCATTTTGTTCCACCCTCTTTCTACCACCTTGGTAGAATTTTTGCATTGTTAGCTCTTGAGTCTATGCCCAAGCACACAACCATCTTGCTCTACATGTCTTGGTTACTCTCGGGATCTCTGCACTCCTCAATGCTGTGCAACTAACTATATCCATCTTGACAGAGTGAACTTATAGCTTCGGAGCTTTGCATTTTCCTAACTGCATTTCACTTTGTTTCCTACTTATCACTATGTTTTACACTATTTTCTGTCTCTTTGGCATTTAAGCATTACTTTGCGCTATCATTTCCATTTTCAAGCCACACATTGCAAAAGGCTATATAGACATTGACTAAGTCCCTGTCTGATCGACCAGACCGTTTAGGGCACCCTGCATCCTTTTCATCCAGCACGGCCCTCCTATGGATACAGGGTTAAGATTGTCTGCGACCGCTGACCCCTCGGTGTTTCCAGTCATCGACGTTTTTGGTCACTACAATAACCATAAAGGAGGTTGAATTCAAAGTAGGAAAACGTTGTCAAAAATAAGGTTAGAAAGCTCCTCAAGTCTATATTCATCTATTCTATGAAAAATAGTGAGTGGTCAAGCCCACTTATCATTGTACCATATAAAGAAGGAAAATGGAGAGTCTACATACATTTTAGACTATTAAACATGGCTACTTTCAAAGATCATTTTCTCTTGCCATTTGTGATTCAAGTGTTAGATACCACTACAAGGCATAGGTACTATAGTTTTCTAGATAGATATAGTGGCTATAATCAAATCCAAATCACTCCAGAAGACTAAGCAAAAATAGTGTTCATAAGTCCTTAGAGGACTTTCACATATAGAAAGATCCCATTTGGCTTATGTAATGCTCCTTCAATCTTTAAACACCTTGTCCTTAGTATCTTTTACTAGTAAATTTGTAGTGGTATGAAAGCTTTTATTAATGACTTTTCCACCTATGATGCTAATTGTGAATAAGCATTAGACTTCCTCAAGTAGGTACTAGGATGATGTGTTAAAACTAATCTAAAACTTAATTGGTAGAAAAGGCACCTAATAATCTAAGACAACATTGTCCTAGGGCACTAGATCATAGAAAAAGACATTTAGATGGATCCAAAAAAGATAAGGATCATTAAAGAGATTATCAAACAATCTCAAACAATTAAAGATATGAGGTCATTCCTTGAGCACATTAGTTATTAAAGATACTTCATTGAATTTTTTTTAAAAATTATCAAACTATTGGTGATGCTCACTAAAAAAGATGTAGTATTTGAATGGACTGAGAGATGCAAGTGTGTATTCTAACTCTAGAAGCAAAATATCATAAAAAGGCCAATCCTATGAGCACCCCATTGGTCCAAGCCATTTCACATCACGACGAATGCATCCAATCTCATCTTTGGAGTAGTACTCACATAGATAGATTATTAGAAATATTTATATTACATTCATTATGCTATAAAAAGCATTACAAGTCCACAACTTAACTACATCACAATAAAGAAAGAACTAATAGTAATGGTGTATTCCCTTGAAGAGTTTAGACACTATGTGCTTAGATGTCCTATTTTTGTACACACTAATCATAGTGTCATTTACTTCCTCATGAACAAACTAGTAGTGAGTCCTCATATCATAAGATGACTCATGATTTTATAGAAATTTGATCTCATAATGATTGATAGGAAGGAAATTGAGAATTTAGTTATTGATCATTGATGAGTGGTGAGGTACCCCTATGCCCAACCATACGAATCACAAAGGGTTCATGCATGATATGGTCGAATTCCATGGACTTTATCGTTTCCAGTGCACTAGTCCTTTAGGAAGTGAATCTAGTCTTAAGATTAATTGTTGTCTTCCCAATTACACTTGTGACATTCATTGGTATGGTTAAGTGTAATTGAGGTATTCGATTTTTATCATTTTGTGTTTTATAGTTTGGTGCTCAAAATGTAGATAAAAGGAATTTGATTAAGTAAACTAAATTAACTAATTAACTAGCATTTAAGTAATCCTAACATAAGCATCTGATCCCACTTTCTGTACACATCTTGAACCCACATATCTGTTATTGGGTGACCAAGCACTACGCTATCGAGCGTACCATGCAATAACGCTACTGGGATTACTAAGCGAATATGTGTTACGCTCGAAGTGGTTGTACTTATGTGTGTAATTTATCTAGCTTAATTATTTCATTAATGTAATAACTAAAAAATATTTAATAACTAATGAAAAAAAATTAATAAATAATTAAAAACATTGAATGCATAATTGAAATAGCTAATCTATCCAAAGTGCTGCAAGGTTTATCAGAAAGCCTATCTTTATTATTGCACACACTATTGTGCTTAAGTACAATAATTTGAATAAAGATTCATACACTCAATGACTCCTGTTGCAGACACTTGGGAAAAAATTCTAACTTTCAAATGGAAAAACTGTAAGAGCTTCGATGTAACTACAATACTAATTTCCATAAATGTGGCTACAAGCATGTATTTATAGCTAAAAAAAAACACTACATTGACAAGGCCTCATTGATGAGGCCTAGTCAATGAGGCTGCGTTGACGAGGCGTCATTGACGTAGCCAACTAAACATGACTCATCATACCCCCATGACTAAATGAAAACTTGTCCTTGAGTTCTTTTACAAAATTGGGAAGGTATGGGCTTATTGACTGACTTTCTTCAAACAAAATAAATTAACTAACTTGACAAAAAATGGAGTGCCTACGTGTACAAATCCACACATTATAAAAAATAGTGGTGTTTAGGACACAAAATTGAACACCATGATACAACTCTTCAAAAATTGGATAGCACATTCCTTGATGGTGTGAAGCTTGTTGGAGAAGATCAGATGGTCCTAGGTGGTGGTGGCTCTTGAGGCTCTAAGGAACCTTCACTAGCTTCACACATGGGTAGTTGAGGTGGCTACGACTATCCTATTATTGCTATAACTTTAGGCAAGAGGTGGAAAGCATCGATCAGTGCTTTCATTTTCTGCTACTTACTCTTGGGATCATGCACTGTCCATGTAGCTTCATCGATGTGGGTTGGAATTGGCACATCCTAGGCACACAGAATTGCTAGAAATAGCTCCTTTGCATTGACAAACCAAGTAACAAACTATTTGCATTTAATGTCAAATGCCTTGACTATGTCTTTTAGCTCTTGGTAGTTATTCATTCATCTTCCTAGGTTCTTAGCAATTTATCATTAGTCTTTAAACCATGCTCTAAGAACTTCGAGTTCAACATTTGTAGTCTTAAGATTCTACTTGGCATCCTTGTGGTGCTTGAACTCTACCTTGTATAACAGATATAAGCCAACCACTTGTTGTTTTAATTCTAACCATGGCTGTATGGCAGTCAACATTGCTAAGTTTGCATGTCAAAGATTGGCCAACTCCATATAATCTATCATTTCTTCAATTTGCATCTCCTTCAAGCAAATCTCTACTTTTTTGTAGGCATCGATCCCATCAATGATGGGTTGCCACATTTCTCTTCCTTGTTGGAGTTGTTGGAAGGCTTCATTCAGTCTCACCTTCACCATTTGGATGTGTTTCTCATTAACTTCTTTCTATAGGCCAATGTAGTCCTTGTAGTGATTTTTCACTTTCTAAAATTTAATGGCCTCATTCTTCTAGGTGGTGATTTCGATGGTAGACTTCTAGTGCAAGACATGCACTTCCTCCATTGAAAGATTTTGGTTCTCTATGGCCAATTTCCTCAGTTTAGTGTTCACCTTGGCAAGATGCTCCTGCTTTTGATGAATGAATTCCTATATTTGGTCCTTTTGAGTATCAACATTTTGTAGGTGATTGTTCTATGTAGTTAGGGCTTCATTCTCTTGGCACCTCTAGTTCAAGTCCTTCTAAATTACATACAATTCAACTTCAGCTATGGATTATTTGAAGATGGCCATAACTACCTCCTCCTCAACCTTTTGGAATTGTTTTTGAAGTTGTTTGAAATATTTATCTCTTGTTACTACTGGGCTAAGAATTGCAGGATCTGCAAGTCAGGCATGAATTCAACAACCTTTGCGGCCAAGAATTTATTTTGTTCTTAATCCATTTCTAGTTGCCCCTTCAAAATAATGCATCTATTCCTTGTGTTTAGTAGCTTTGATTGGGTGGTAGTGATTTGCTTCAAAAAATCAAAGATATCTAGAGTTAGTTGCCCAATTTCCACTAGTTGTTCTAGAAACTTTTCATGTTAGGCTGTGTCTAACTTCTTGTTGACCATGCCTGTAGACATCTACACATCTCAAAGTGCAGATACATTTGGTAAATACACCACAGGTGCATTCAATGTTTTAGCTACATGGTCAACCACTACTTTAGCTACTATTTCCTACCCATGGTGTTGCATCACCAAGATAGTTACCTCGTTACCTTCCTCTAACTATACAAAGAAAGTGGTGGCATTCTTAGAGATTTTTGGGAATATATGGTATGTTGATAGTAACACCATTACCTCTTGAGCATTGGGACCTAACCTCACAAGCAGCTACGTTCGTTGGGAAAAAAATATTAGGCCACCTCTCTCCATTTGACTAACTGTTCAAGCCACCTCATTAAGGTGACTCATCGTTGGCTGATACATAGATGGATTTGCCCCACTCATTCCTACTCATTGCTCTTTTTCACTCAAGAGTTCTCAAATTTTACATATGCATTCCATGACTGTGTGAGCCTTCGATGTTGTTTTCTAAGTTGGTGGTGGTGGTAGTTGGTCCTCTTCTTAGGTCATCATTGGCATTTTATCTTTCATGACCTCTTATCATGAGGCCAAAGGAGCATGCTTGAAGGTATCATTAGAATAGCAAACAATGTCTATCCTTTTGCAAAGTTTACTAATGAGGCATAGAAAGGGTAGGGTCTTCCTTCCACATTCATTTTCTTTGAAACATTTATCTATCTTCAAGTAGATCAGCTATGGAAGGTTGATGGGAAATTTCCAGCTTAGAGTGGTGCATGCTTGAGCAGAGAAGGTAGTCACCTTGCTTGGTCTCACCGTTGGGTTGAGGTGATAAGATATAACCTTAAAGTAAATTTCCTCTGCTAGTGTAAGTGCATCATACTCCCTACAGTCAACCCCATAGCATCACTGGGTCCACCCCTTCTTAGCCTTAGGATCACCTTTTGTGGATAGTTCTGCTAGGTGTGTTTTGGTATTAGGCAACCCAAGTGCCTATTGGATAGCTTCTGCCGAGTAGGACACTTGAATGTCCTTGATTTTTACAATGGACCTTGGCCTTTGACTATTCTACAAGAGGTATGTCTCTCCCATGTACCATTCCCCTCTGGATGTGATTACTGGCCACATGAGAGAGGCTTATAGTTGTTTCTTGACATCCTCTAGAGCTTTCTCCAAAAATGGTCTAAAGTTGATCTCTTGAAGAATCAATCGTTGAATTTCTCAAGACCTGATGATATGAAGGTAGGCTTGAGTTAAAGTGACCTCAAGCCTTGATGTGGGTCTAGGAAATTCTCCTCTTTGGGATTATTTTGTCAACACTTCCTCTTCTAGAATCTATTGGATAGATTCCACTTCGGGCTCCTCACAAAGAGGTCTCGTTACATGGGTTGCTTCTAGTATTTCTTGGCCTTGTCCTTGTTGGCCCCTTCTAGCTCTCAACCATTTCTTCCATGGTTGTGAGGGTTCTTCTTCTTGCAGGCATTTCTGTTTTGGTGCCATCTATAATCACAATGAGACCATGGATTAGCAATCATTATGTAACCTTAAAATAATTGGGATACCTTATCTCTTAAAGCTTGTTACACTTTGGCTAAGTTTTGACTATGGCTGATTTAATTAATCCAATCATCAATTTATTTATGTATTATCATTAATAAACCATCTTGGAGGTTGTTGGAAGGGTTAATCTTTGAAAAAATTGATGTTTCTATGTTATTAAGGTTATTAGCCTTTTGGGAGTTAGAAAAATTTTCATTAGAAACCTTAAGGTTTGTGGCCCCCATGATAAAACTCTTACCTTCGATAAGTGCAAGGTCAAAAAATGGAGTGATTTGAACAAACATTTGGGAAGTTATGAGCTATGGAAGGTTTTGGGCTCTAAAAAATTGCGAAAAATCCCCATGTGTTATGAGGCAAACATTAAAAATTTCTAAGTGTTAGGTGGTATATATAGTGTGTATGCACTATGCCAATGAGGCCTCATTGATGGGGCCTCATTGATGCAGTCAGCTACATCGATGAGGCCTCATCGATGTGGTCGACTATGTCAATGAGGCCTCATCGACACACCTATTGACCATCATTGACTTTCGTTGTCTTTGGTCAAACTTTCAAAATACAAGGAATTTTTGAATGAAATTGGGATCAAATGAAAGCTTAAAGTACTAAGAAGAATATGAAAACATGAGAAGAGGATGTTGAAGATCATAAATTTGGAAAAATGAAGAAAAATTGATTTAGTGAATGAATGAAATGAAAGATGAAGGAGCACTTAGCGGGATACTCAATGGAATATGTGAAAGATAGGATTGTGGCAATGTCAAAGGTAAGCAACCTTAACTAATCAAGCCAAGAGCTATGCAAGTGGGTCATCCCCATAGTAGGATCATGCCTTTTTTTCCCTTGCATAACCTCAATTAAAGAGTCCATGAGCCCCATAATTAATTAATGGTTATGAAAAGTTAAGGACCAACCAGAAAGAATCTACTCAAGAATCCTAACACATCAGCCAAGAAATAAAGCATAACATAGAACCCAATAGTGCGGTGAGTTATGGTAGCATGGATGGATGATAGAGAAGGTGGAATGAAGTTCCAAATTGAGGTCATAAGAAGTCCCTTGTGGAATTTTTTTTAAAATGTCCCAAGAAGATCAATCCTCAATCTAGACAAAAACCAGTCACTTTCAATGCTTTGCATCACCACTCTAAGATTGATCCACTCACTTGAGATACAAGAGTGCTTCCTAAAACAACCACTATTTTACAAAGAGAGGAAAAGGAAAGTAGAAAGTAAGAGAGAGTGCCTTAGTTAGAGGGGACCTTCAGGCACAAGTACATGCTGCTCAAGTCCCATAACTAGTGCTTGTAGCTCGTTTCTTTGTCCAAGGGATGTGCTTTGAATTCACATTATTTTTATTTTTTAAAAAAATGGGAACCACACCATGTAAGGACTTATTCCCATGTCTAAGGGATGTGCTTTAAATTTCCATTTTTTTCTCCTTTTGTTTTGTTTGGATGGGAACCACACCATGCAATGACATTTTTTAACTTCCTATTAGTGGGTGGTATGGAACCATAAAAAGTTTATGAAACACACTCAAGCACTTACGCAAGTAGAAGAGTACAAAGAGTATTGAGTTCTCTTGAAGTCACATTATTTACAAACCTTGAATCCTTCCTAATTTTGGAACTACCAAGGTCATTGATTAATTAGAAGTTTCTTTAATAGAAGGGACCTCAAATTCCTAGAACAAGGAAAACCATAGAGTTCATTGGATGGGAAGATGACTTGGACTCATTGCCTATTCCATGAAAAATAAACCATGTCAAAGTCATCAGACATCAGAATTCAAAAATAGAAACTAGACATCGACAATCATAACATTAAGCACAAACCATCATTAGTAAACAACAATAATGACACTATGTTTTATGACAATAAATCATTCTTTACTAGCAAAAATAAGAAAATATCACACTTAGATAAAATAAAACAAAGTAAAAAATATAAGAAAGTGTAAAATAGTCAAGAAGCTTCAAATGTACTAAATATGGTGTAAAGTTAGAAAAATTTTAATAATCAAGAATTTGTAAAATAAATAATTTGTAAAAATCAAAAACATGGAAAAAAAGGTAAAAAATCAAGAAGCCAAATGGATTGTCAGCATGGATGGCCATCTCCCCCATGACTGAGTTGGAAGGAGGAGATCCAAAGAATAGAACATGGTTGTCCATCTGTTGAGGTGGTAGTTACACTGGCTTATCTTGGTTTGAGGAAAGGCTTTATTTGTTGAATGTTGGCCAACTACTTTTTATTTGGGCATTCAGGGTTATAGATCAACAGGGCCCTAGAGGAAAAGTTTTGATCAATTACATAAGATCCCTCCCACAATGATTGGAATTTTATCTTTTGGGGTACATGTGTGGGGTTCTAGTAGAGAACCTTATTTCTTGGTTGAAGTTTTACTTTCCTGATTTTAAGGTCATGACATTGCTTGCTAAATGCCTTGTTCACCTCTTTCAAGGATAGGGCCACTAACTAATTTTCATCTAGCACATTTAGGTTGATTAATCTTTCTTTCTATGCTAGACTTAGGTTAAGATTTAGATCATAGGCTGTTCAGAGTGTACGAAGCTCGGATTGAATTAGAAGTGTTGGAAGTTTTTCGTACACTAACTCGTAGGGAGAACAGCCAAAAGGAAGTTTCTATGTTAAAATGATAAGCCCAGAGAGCATTGTTAAGCTTTGTACTCCAATCCTTCCTATATTTGCTAATGGTTTGTATTAATATTTTTGTAATCTCTAGGTTGGTTACCTCTACTTAACTATTGGCTTAGGGGTGGTAAGGTGTTGTTAATTTATGTTCTACCCCTAAGCATTGCATTAACTTTCTAAAGGTGGCACTTGTGAAATGAGTTTCATTATCAGAAATTAGTGAACGTGGCACCCCAAACCTATTCATGATATTTTGTGGTATAAATTTGTAGCAATGGATGATGCATAATTAGTAATGGCTGCTGCTTCTATTCATTTTGGGTAGTAGTCAACTGCTATTATAATATATGCCTTCTCATTGAACATGGGTGTGATGGGACCCATAAAGTTAATGTCCCATATGTCAAAAGGTTCTAGTGGTTGAATCCACCATTGAGGACCTTCCATGTGAGTGGTCATTCCCTTGTTTCATTGACAACATTAACAAGACTTGACAAACTAGTGGGCATCCCTAAAGATCATAGGAAAATAGTATCCTACCATCAGGATTTTTCTTGCCATGCATCTCCAAGCATAGTGGACTTTGTAAGGTCATTCATGAGCATCCTAGAGAATGCATAGTTTATCTTTGTCAAGGACATACTAGTAGATTAGGTTGTTGGCACACACCTTGTAAAGGTATCCATTGATTTTTATGAAGTATTTGGCCCGATGAAGAAATTGTTGCTTCTTCCTAAAATCCAAGTCTTGTTGCATCTCTTGAGTGTGAAGATAAGTGAGGATGCCATTATGCCATATTACTTTTACAAGCATTTATTTACTTATTGCTCTTGTAAAGAGAAGTTCATTTGGAAACTGAGAAAAGTACAGGCTCTCATCCTCTTTATTATCCCATCTTAAGCAAGAGAGGTGGTCAATGACCACATTCTTGGTCCCTTTTTGATCTACCATAGTGAGATCGAATTCCTATAAGATCACCAGCCACCATATAACACGAGGGCTCACCATTGGCTTATTCATGAGGAAGTGGATTGCATTGTGATCTGTATGCACAAATACTTTGTAACCAAGCACATAGTGCTTGAACTTTTCCAAAGCATACACCACTGCCATTAATTCTTTCTCCATGGTGGTGTAATTTAACTATGCTTCCACAATGCTCTAGCTTGCATAGTGGATATAGTATCGACATTTCTTATTGTCCATATATGTTAGCACTACTCCCAAAGCATAGTTAGATACATCTATCATGATATGGAAGGGTTTGGACTAGTCTGGTGCTCGTAGGATTGGTGTTTCTAGAATTTTGTCCTTTAATTGTTGGAATGGATGTTCACATTTCATGGTCCAGTTAAAAGGTACATCTTTCTTTGTAAGCTCTACCAATGGCTTTGCGATCTTAGAGAAATTCTCTATGAATTTCTAGTAGTAGCTAGTGTGTCCAAGGAATGACTAGACATCTTTAATAGTCTCTGGTTAACGTGTTATTTCTTATATGATCCTTATTTTTTCTAGGTCTACCTCAATCCCTTTCTACAAAATTCAGTACCCTAGCATAATGCCTTCTTGGATCATGAGATGGCTCTTTTGCCAGTTGAGCCATAAGTTTGTTTCTACACATCTCTTCAGTACTTGCTCAAGTTGGTTCAAGGCTTGCTCAAAGGTAGCTCTATAGGTGGAAAATTCATCCATAAAGACTTCAACACCACTACCAATATATGGTTGGAAGATACTAAGGACCAAGTATTGAAATGTTGTAGGGGCATTACACAAACCAAATGGCATCTTACAATATGCAAAAGTTCCATAGGAACTTGTGAATGTTGTCTTGGCCTAGTCTTTTGGTGCAATTTTGATTTGATTATAGCCACTATAACTATCCAAGAAGCTATAATAACAATGCCCAGATATGGTGTGTAACACTTGATTTACAAATGGCAAAGAAAGTGATCTTTAAATGTCACCATATTCAATAGCCTGAAGTCGATGTAAACTTGCCATTTGCCACCTTTCTTCGGTACAATTACAAGTGGACTAATTGATTCACTATTTGCAATTGGATAGATGAACTCCACCTTGAGAAGTTGCTCAATTTCCTCTTTGATGATTTTCTTCAATTTGGGATTTAGCTACCTTTATAGCTACCTTCTAGACTTCATGGCCAAGTGAGTGTAGATGTGATGCTAGCATATCCTTGGATCGATTCCTGTTAGCTCTGGATATGACCAAGCAAAGGCTATTGACCATTTATTCACCACATTTAATATCTTTTCTTTTTGTTCAAAAGCAAGTTTGACATTAATTTGTTGAATAGCTGGTAAAATTTTTAACTCTAAGGGCTCTTGCTTGAAGTGATCAGGGATTTTCAACTCTTCCCAACATGTGTCATCATCTTCATCAAAGAGTTTCAAATGAACTTGTTCAATTTTATCAATGCCTTCAACATATGCATATGTTAGGCTGTCAGTTGGTTCCATGCATAGTATGCTGCTATCTGAGTTAACTATCAACAACTAGGTGCCCTCTTGTTTTGTGGTTGCTATGTACAAACACCTTTTAATATTGATCTCTTGCACACATTGATTGCATGCTTTAATGTATGTACTCTTGATTGATCAAATCTTTTGCATGCAATTACACTCGTTATCACTGTACGTGATGCATGGAATACACTTCTTCTTAATCTTTCCTAGCTCATTTTCATTGGATATTTCTAAAGATAGGTCCCTTATACCCATTCTTACCTTAAACATGCTTAACCAAGCCCTTTCCATAATGACAGGGAAGTTACTTTTGCAATTTTCCACCTTGATTACCAGAAAATCAACAGGATAGGACTACCCATAAACTATGGTCATGATGTCTTCTACTAATTACATAGGGATAGTAATCGACTAATCTGCTAATTTTAGATGAATGTTGCTCTTCTTAAGAGGTGATCGGTTCTAGGCATTGTACATATCATGGGAGATGAGATTAACTTTAGAACCAAAGTCAAGAAGAGCTTTGCATGGCTCTTGTCTAGTTATCTATAGATAAATGAGTGGACTTCCAGGATCATATCTTTTCATAGGAAGATTGCTAGCTTGATTTAGTTAGAAATAGCATGGATTAGCATTACAGCGTGGATCCTAGGTGGCACTTGGTTTCAAGGGTACTCAAAGGTATTGGATGTAGAGGATAAGGGTGTTGGAGATGCAAGATAATCAGCTAGACTAGATTGTGATGGCTAACAAGGACTACTAGGCTAGAACAAAAGTCTTTTCCTAGATTGATTGTCTAGGCCACTTGGCTGAAAAATTGGTTGTGAGTGTACATCCCTCATAGAATTTTGTTGTTGTAGCTGTGGAAAAATCTCACCTTGCACGGATGGAGCAAGAGGTAACTGGGTTGAAGGTGGAGGTGTATGTGTAGAGGGATGTGGAGGATGGTATGGATATGGATATGGGTTTTTCCCTTGAGTAGATGGTGAATGTGTTTGGTGGAACTTTGGAGGGTAATAGTGATGCTGGAATGATATATGACTTGCAAAAATTCTAGGGGAGATGGGCTACTAAACATGGTACCTATAGGGATCTGGTTGCCTATAAGGGTACTGCTACCTTGGTAGTGGCTTTCCCCATAATTGTTTTTGATGCCACTATTGGTATTTTTTGTATAGTTGTGGAGGAATTCCACTTGTGTAGAAAGCTTGTTGCTATTGGTGCAATTACTGTGGATTGCCTTAAGGATAAGGTAATCATCTTGGAGCTTGCCTATGTGCTAGGCAAGGATTCAATGCGTACACTCTAAAGTCTTGTAAGTGTGATACCATAGGGAAACAACCCTTTGGATGTTTATATTGATAGATGTCACATTCAGTTTCATCATCAAAGTTAGACTCCACAACTTCCTTTACTACAACAGCTTTGCCCTTACCTCTTTGGTAGGCATGTTCAGCTTATTTTCGCTTCTTGTGATTATGATCACTATTTTGCTCTTTGGATTCTTCAGCAATCTTCAAAGTGGTTTGAAAGTTTTCATCCAAAGAGTCCCATAACTTGTCAACGTTTGTCAAAATATGAAAAATGGAATTTTGGATGGGCAAGGTCTTTCTGTTCACCACTTCATTAAGTACAAAATTGGACCTTCTATTTTCTAATCAAAGGACCCTTGTTACACTCTTTAGCAGTTTCCATTTTTCATAGCTCACCTTCTTCTTTTGCTACTTGCTCGATTAGCCTTTGAATCTAATGAGCTCTCAATTTAGACAATCTTCCTTAGGCATACACCCCAAGGGTTCTTCTTGTTTCTACTCTAAGCCCATCTATGATGTGGCGAAGTTGTTCTCTCTAAGAATAACCATGGCTAGGGCATCGATGTAAGAGTGGATAGTAGCAACCCATGGTGGCATCTAAGGGTTCATGTGCTCCTTGTTTCCAGCCTTGGATTTGGCTTCTTAGATTAGAAACTCTGGAGTATGTTTGATATTTGTCATTAAATAGCTCTAGCATGGTACTCCATTTGTGGATAGATTCCAGCTCTAAGGATTGATACCAACTTTGAGCTTCTTTGATGAGTATCCTTGGGAAAAGCTTGAGTTTCTATCATTCATTCTCTATGTTTTTTAAGGCACAAGCATCATGAAAATCTTGTAGATGTGTTTGCAAATTAGAATTGTATCCTTTGTCAAATCTTTGAATATTATTCATGTCTAGGTGCTTGATGTAACTATCCTTCATATGCCTAGTTGGGATTTTCACTACCTCTACAATGTTGAGCATACTTTGAATTGCCAATAGAGGTTCATCACCATTGCTGCATTGATGATGGTTTTGGCCACCCCTTCAGTTTTGGTAGGCTTGACGGTCATTGTTGTCTCATTGATCACCTTCATCATAGTTGTTTCAATGGAAACTTCCATGAGAACTATTAGATGAAGAGAAATGTTTAGAATTGGATGAAGAGGATGAAGAGGAAGGTGGACCACCATTGCCATTGCGATGTTCGCCACCACTCTTACACTTATGATGATCACCATCCTTAGATCCCTTGGTATTATGATGCTTACCCAAGTTCCTACCTTGGCTATCACTTCTTCCTAAACCTATTTTATGGATAGTGGATCGCAGGTTCAAGTTCACACCCTCATCATTTGTAATAGGGGGTGGAGAATGTTCATGTTGAGAACCTTCAGTAGGAGGATCCTTAATGTCATCTTGATTTAGTAGGAATAAGGGATTGGTGTAATGTTTCCTCTTTGTAGCTTCTTGAAGTTTCTCCTAATGTTGATCTCGTTTGTGTTTTGTTTCAATGGGATAGTAGTTTCAAGTGTTATATCCATCCACAATGTATTCTTTGTGAAGATTTGCTACATCCAACTTCCTAATGGTTTTGAATAGCATTCCGAGTACAGATTGATTAGGGGGTCAAGACAACATTACCCTCCATATCACACCATTGTAGGTGTTCATCTTGATGTAGGTTGAAGATGAAGTTTAACATAAACTAATCTGGATGAGTGTATACCACCTTGCATTCTTATGGGATTGGTGGTTTGGTATCTTCGTGCTTGTAAGAAGAAGAAGACATGTTGTAAAACAAAATAAAATTATTAGTGTGCTTTTGTAATTCTATGTATAGTGGGAATGATATGACCTTGAGGTTCATACAATGATATTAATGGTATTCACTTAAACCTAAATAGTGCACGTTCCACAAACAAAGTCCTTAGCAATGGTGCCAATGATGAGTGGCAAGGTACCACTACGTCCAACCATACGAATCACAAAGCGGTCATGTGCAATGTGGTTGAATTCTGTGGAATTTATCATTTTCGGTGCACTAGTCCTTTAGGAAGTAAATCTAGCATTAAGGTCAACTATTGTCTTCCCAGTTACACTTGTGATGTTTGTTGGTATGGTTAAGTGTAACTAAGGCATCCAATTTTTATCATTTTGTGTTTTATAGTTTGGTGCTCAAAATGTATATAAAAGAAATTGGATTAACTAAATTAAATTAACTAATTAACTAGCATTTAACTAATCTTAGCATAAGCATCCAGTTCCACTTTTCGTACACATCTTGAACCCATGTCTCCACTGCTAGGTAACCAAGCACTACACTATTGGATGTACCAAGCAATAATCCTGCTAGGATTACTAAGTGAATATGTGTTATGCTTAAAGTGGTCGTACTTATGTGTGTAATCTATCTGGCTTAATTGTTTCATTAATGTAATAACTGGAAAACATTTAATAACTAATGGAAAACATTTAATAAATAATTTAAAACATTGAATGCATAATTGAAATAGCTAATCTATCCAAAGTGTTGCAAGGTTTATTAGAAAGTTCGTCTTTATTGTGCACACACTATCGTGCTCAGGTACAACAATGTTCAAATAAAGATCCATATACTCAATGACTCCTACTGGGGCACTCAAGGAAAAATTTTAACTTTCAAATGAAAAAATTGCAAGAGCTTTTCTACAACTACAATCTCTAATTTCCATAAATGTAGTTGCAAGTGTGTATTTATAGCCAAAAAACAACACTACATTTATGGGCCCTTGTCGATGCATGGTAAGATGCATCGATGGGGCCTCATCGACGAGGCATCATCGACGCAGCCAACTGAACACAACTCATCAGTCATTTTTCTTAGTGAGGATGAGATAATAAGGCTAATGAAGAGCCTTTGTGATGAAGTGTCTTTTTTTGGGTTGTGTCGATAGGATATCATTGATGCGACTTGGTCAATATGGTTACATCGATGCATGGTCTAAAGCATTGATGTAACCCTATCAACATAGTGTGAGTTATTTCATATAAATACACACTTACTAGCTACGTTTATGGCATCTCATAATTAGTGTCTTAGCAAAGCTCTTACATTTTCTTTATTTGACAATTAGAATATTTTATAAGTGCCTGTAGTAGGAGTGAAAAGTGTATAGATCTTTATTTGAATACTAATGTACTTGAGCACCTTGGTATGGCTGGCAATAAAGATAAGCTTTCTTCATAAACCTTGTAGCATTTGGAAATAGCTTAATGTTTAATTAATGCATTTATCATTTGAGAAATTTACTTTAATACATCTAATTGATTAATTAAATAGCGATTAACTAAAGCACATAAGTACAACTATTTTAAGCATACATTGACATTTGGTAATCCCAATAGTGCTTAATGCTTGGTAACCTAGTAATGTTGCAATGTTGTTTAAGATGTGTATAGTAAATGGAAACAGATGCTTATGTTAGGATTAGTTAAGACATTAGTTAGTTACTAGATTAGTTAAACATTTAATTACTTTATCTTCTAGCACTTAGGTGACCTAAAAAATAGAACAAAAAATGATAAAAATTAGATGCCTCAGTTATACTTAACCATATACTTGCACTTTACAAGTAACACTGAGAAGACAATGATTATGTCCTTGATATTCACTATTGAGACTCAATGTACTTAGAGAGCTGAAGTTTATGAAATTTAACTAGATCGCTTAGTGTACATTAGTGATTCGTATGGTTGGATGTAGGGTATACTAATTGCTCATCATTGGCTTTATTGTCGAGGATTGAACCTAGGTCACCCACATGATAGATAGGAATACTATCCAAATTGAGAGCTCATCAGATACAAAGGGTAATGGAACAAGTGGCAAAAGAAGAAGGAAAGCTATGTAAAAGGAAGAGTGTTAAGGAATATAACCAAGATCCAACTATTCAAACAAGAGAGGTCCATATGTATGATAAGGAAAAAGAGGAAGCTCTCGATGTGTTGATTTTACAATAGACCTTGATAATACAAAAGGCTATTGCTGAGATCAAAGAAAGGTTGGATAAGTTGTGGGAGTTAATGAATGAAAAAATTACAACCTACTTAGACACCATAGGGGAGAAGGTAGTGCAAAAATAATCAAGTGATCAAAACAAAAAGAGAAAAAAGAATAATGAAATAGGTAGGAACACTTATCAGCAAAAAGGAAAAATGACTATAGTAGAAAAGGTTACAGACTCAAGTACAAAAGAGGATGATAGATGTGACATTTGTCAATATGACTATATAAAGGGTTATTGCCTAGTTGTGTTACATTTACATGAGTATGGGGCTTTTTCTTTGAATCCCAAGTTTGTCCAAAAGCAAATGCCTAGGAAATCACCTTACTCAAAAGCTAATTATAGATAGTTCTACAACCAATCATACTATTTCAATAAGACTTCTTATTAGCCTCAAAACTAGTTTCAGCAGTAATGGAAAAATCCACAATTGTGGGGAAGGCCATCATCAAACTAGCACTACTCTTATTACTAGTTGAACCCATACGGATATTATGTTCAACAACCTATTTATCCAACAAGTTCTACTTCCTCTACATAAAATCACCACTACCACCATCTTGAATATCATCAACCCATAACATCTCCTATGGGATCACCATCTCACACCTCTTACGCTTTGACACACCCTCATTACTCTTATATTTCCATCCATCATATGCCACCACCAATAATGTAGGAAGAATTGGCACTGCATCCTTAGCAAAAAAATGCTAGTTGCACTATGAGCATACATGGAAATGATAATGTTAATAGATCTTCATAAAAATCTAGGAAATTTCCCTTCTTTGTCACTCATGCAAATAAGATGCATGGATCTTCTAGCTTATCAAAACCAACATAAGGCCAATATGGTGCAACACACTTCCTTGTCAAAATAATGTCTTTCAATCCTATGCAAGAGTAAAAAATTGTCACCACCACAACATAAAATGTAAAAGATAAACCCATCATTGAGAAGAGATAGAACATTAAATGCATTACTATTAATAACAAAGGGTGCAACTGTGGGCTGAAGGTTTAAAGTGTTCACTCAATTCCTACACCAACCCATAGTAAACATAAGGGACAAGAGAGTGTGTGAAACTAGGTCTACAATATAGATACTAAACTAAAGGTCACCCAGTGGCTCATAAATGAGAATGCCAAACTGTTCAAACAATCCATGGAAACATATAATCCACTTAGTAGTTCTTATCTTGGCCATGAACTTAGTCATGGGGAAGATGCCCCATTTTGAATCAAGAACTAATAAGTGCTTTTTCCTTTTAATTTTTTATACATTTTTTGTTTTAGATCATATCTAATAAATTTTTCTCTTCCTTAAATATTTTACAATTTATTCTATATTTTACTTTATTTGGTTTGAGTTTTCTAATGTTTTTCTTATGTTTGTTTGATTTTCTTTATTGCTACCATGACTAAGTGCAATTGTAGTTGTTAATTGATGGTGGTTTGTACTATAATGTTATTTGATTGCTAATGTATGGATTCTATCTTTAAATTTTGTTATTGATAACTAAGACATGGTTTCTTGTTCATGACAACAAGCAGTGAGTCCATGTCATCCACCCATCCACAAAACTCTATGGTGTTCCACATTTTGGAAATATGAGGTCTATTTCTTAATGAAGCTTATAACGAACCTATGACCTTGATAGTTTCCAAACTTGGAAAGGATTAAATGGATTAACAAGGATGTGACTTCAAGGGAATTTGGTGCTCTGTACTTGCCTACCTTCTTAGGCGCATGAGTGTTTTCATGGATTTCTCACCATTCTGCTATCGACCAATAATATGAGGCTAAAGGTGTTTGCATGATGTGGTTCCCATAAAAAAAATAAAAATATAAAAAACACACATGCACACACAAATGAAAAAAATAATGAAAAT
Organism: Gnetum montanum; assembly: GCA_015680685.1. Taxonomy (NCBI): domain Eukaryota; kingdom Viridiplantae; phylum Streptophyta; class Gnetopsida; order Gnetales; family Gnetaceae; genus Gnetum; species Gnetum montanum. The sequence continues at coordinate 51,726 of MNCI01001859.1, forward strand.
TTCAAGCACACCCCTTAGACAAAATAACGAGTTACGAACACTAGTTATGAGACTAGAAAGACATGTTACCCATGCTTGAAGGTCCCCTCTAACTAAGTCCCATCTCACTTCTTACTTCTCTTTTCTTCTCTTTTAGGAATGATGATTGATTTGGGGAGATGATTTTGTGTCTTGAGGAGGTGGATTGGTCTTGGAGTGATAATGTGAAGTCACTGAAAGTGGTTGGTTTTGATTTAGACTAAGGATGATTGTTATCAAGTCATATTAACCATGAATTCCACAAGGGACATCTTGTGACCATGATACAAGACTCCATTCCACTCTCTACCTCATCCACTTATGCTTCCCATCACTTACATCACTATTCATTTTTCATGTTTTGTTCAATGTCTTAGTTTTATGTTTCAAAATTCTTAGGTAGATTCTTATGAGGTTTCATCCTTAACTTTCCACAACCACTAATCACCCATGGAGTCCATGGACTCCTTGGTTTGAAAGCATGTAAGGGCATTAAAGGCATGACCTTGCTATGGGAAGGACCCACTTACACACCCCTTGGTTGGGCTAGTTAAGTTCCTTATCCTTAGATATTTTTGAATTCAAATAACTCATGCTCTACATCGATTGTGTCTAGTTTTGCACTCCTTTTTAAGTTTCTCTAATTATCCTTCTAATAAAAGCTCATTTTGTTGTGAATTATCTAGCCCTCTTCAAGAATTTCTTCATGTTGATGACCTTTCTAGGTCATTATGGACTCCAATTTCATGTAAAAACTCTTTATTTTTGGCCTAATTTTCAAAGTGAAATTTTTGTCTTTGGTCACATTAGTGGAATCCTATTGATGCAACCCCTCACCTTGATGCAGCCATAAAAATCTATAACTACCATGCAACACTTTGAATATTTTTGCCATTTGCTTCAAACATAAGAGGATTTTTTGCAATTTTTTTAGAGCCTAACACCTTCCAAAGCCCATAACTTTCAAACCACTTATTTGATTCACCTCATTCTTTGTTCCTGCAAGCTACCAAATGTAAGCTCTACGTCGTGGGGGCCACAAGACTTTGGTTTTCAATGAAAAATATTTTTAAAAATTTTCTAACTCCCAAAAGGTTTAACTAATAAAATAACATTAAAATTACTAATCTATGAGAGTTAAACCTTTCCAACAAACTTTGGTAGACATTAAGATAAAATAATAATAAAACAATATTAAAATGACTAATCCACCATAATCACAACTTAGCCAAGTGTAACTAATCCAAGAGACAAGGTACATAAATATTCTAAGTTACACATTAAATGCTAATTCTTGGTCATGTTGTGATCATAGATGGTACCAAGAATAAAGCATTTGTAGGAAGGAGGATGGTCCCAACCAAGGGAGAAGTGGCCTAGAACTGGAAGAGGCCAATAGGAGTAGGTGATTGAGGCACATGCCATAGGGCCTCTTCATCTGAAGTGGAATCTATCTAACAAATTCTAGAAGCTGAAACAAAGTAGTCCCATTGAGATGAGACATCTAGACTTAGACCTAAACTTGAGGTCACCCTAACAGAGGCCTATTTCAGGAAAATTGGATCTAGGAAGGTTTAAAAAATAGTTCTTCCTAAACTAAACTTTGGATCTTTCTAGACTTTGCTTGAGAGGATGTCAAATCATAATTTCAAACTTTCCCCATGTGGCCTAGTCTTACTTTTAGTAGAGAATGGTACATGGATGAAATGTACCTCTTTTGGAACAACAAATAGGGTGATGCCATAGTGAAGATTAAGGACATATCTATGTCCTACTTGGTGAAGGCCATTTTTGAGGCCCTTAGGTTGCCAAAAATTGGAATAACCTTGGTAGAGATATCAATGCAAGTGGACCCTAAGGTCAAGAAGGAGTGGGTCTAGTGGTGCTATGGTGTTGACTGTAAGGATTTTGGTGCACTTATGATAGAATAGAATGCATATTTTAAGATGGTGGCCTATCACCTCAATCCAATGGTGAGGCCTAGAAAGATAACAACCTTCTCTGCTTATGTATGCATCACTCTAAGTGGAAAATTTCTAATGAATCTTCTATAGCTGATCTATTTGAAGATGAAGAAGCAATTTAAAGAAAATAAACCTAGAAGGAAGGCACTCCACTTTCCATGTCTCATTCGGAAATTATGCAGAAGGGGAGGGATAGCCCGCTACTCTAATGATATCATTAGACATGCTCCTTCCACCTCTTGGATGAAAATGATAAAGGATAGAGTGCTTGCCAAGGTGATAGAGGAGAAGTAGTTTCCACCACCACCCACTAATGAACAAACAATGCTAGAGTCTTGCACTATTATTAAGTGCATGTGTGAACTCTATGAGCAACTCCTACAGTAGCTATAGGTAGGATTGAGTGAAGGTGAAACCTCTATCTACAAACCAGTGTTGAGTCATCTCAACAAGGTAGCATGATCCATCAGCAGGATGGAGGGTTTGCCATCAATATTTTTTCCTAGAGAATGCAAGTGCCTACAAGATCACATACTAGTGCCTAAGAGGTAATGATATCTCTCTATTAATAGTAGTTATTCCTAGAAATCTCTAAGAACATCACTACCTTTTTGATGCATTTGGAAGAGGGTGAGGGGGCAACTATTATGGTGATGTAGCACCAAGGATAAGAAATGGTGGTAGAAGTGGTTGCTAATAGAGTAGCTAATGTACTTAGTACCCCTATGGAATCTATACTAGATGTTGCACTTAGAGATGTGTAGGTGTCCACAAGAGCACCAAGTGGAAGGTTTAGTGTAACCCAACACAAAGAGTTACTAGAATGACTAGTAGGAACCAGGCAACCAATTCTAGATATCTTTGATATCCTGAAAACCATTTCAGCAAACTAGTTGAAGTTGTTTAAGGCCAAGGGTAAAGCTCTCATTATCAATGTCTGGCTTGAAATAGCTTGAGTTGATATTTAACACTTGGCTATAGGAGTTGGGGAACTTAGAACTTACCTCACTAATCCCAATGTACTCAGCCAAGCAATCTCAAGAGATAAAGCTTTCCAATAACTTTAGCAAAAACTTTAAGAGGTTGAGTATGTAAAGAAGTCAATGATCTTTAACCAATCCTTGGCTGATGCCACTACCTACAACATTCAAAAGGAGTTGTCAGAGGTTCACTAGGAGAACATAAGGCTGACCCAGGAGAACCATTGCATGTAAAATGTCAAGATGCAGAAAGAAGAGATGGCTAAATTCATTTGACAATAATAGGAGTAGCTTACTAGAGTGAACTCTGAACTGAGGAGGTTGGTAGCAGAAAATTGAAATTTCTCAATGAAGGATGTGTGTGCCCTTTGCTAAAAGTTTGTAATCAAAATTTCCACTTGGAAGAACAAGACCATAAGGTTTGAAAGGCTTAAGAATCATTATAGGGACTAGGTTGGCTTGCAGAAGGAAATCAATGAAAAAAAAATCCAACTAGTGAAGGCAAAGGTGAACAAGGACCTCTAGTAACTCATGGAAGAAGGTGACATGTGGCAACCCATCTTTAATGGATTGAATGCATACAACAAGGCTAAAATCTGTCTCAAAAAGTTGTAGACGAGGAGATGATGGAGTACATGGAGCTTGCCAACCTCTGTTACTCAAACGTGGCAATGCTGACTCTTGGAAGGTTAAGGTTAAAGTTGGAGAAGTAAGTGGCCAGGTTGTACCTTCTATATAAGATAGAGTTCAAGCACCATAAAGAGATCATGCAAAAGCTTGAGATAGCAAATATGGAACTCAAGGTTCTCAAGGCAAAGTTCACCAATCAAAGATCAATAGTAGAGAACTTGGCCAAGAGAATGAATGACTACTAAGAGCTGTAGAATGCACTTAGGGTGTTTAACATCAAATACAAATAATTCACTATCTGGTTTGTCAATTTCAAGGAGTTGTTCCCTGTAATGCCCTATCCTTGGGATGTTCCCATGTTAGCCAATATTTGAGGAATATGATGACTAGATGTTCCACAATAGAATTAGATAGATCTCATCCATTAATCTACTGTAAATATGATGAGATCCTATTCATGTAATTCTTATCCAATCCCATGTTTAGGTCATCCCATATTAAGAAGATCCTTAAATAAGATGATAAGGATCATCCCCATGATTTCCAAGATTCATGCTTATCTCTCCAAATCTATTCTTGGGAGATCAAGTCCTATATAATTGTAGTAGCACATATTCATTCATAATATAAGAGAGACATAATAGAATTTAAGAAAGTTTAAAAGAGTGTGCTTGTTCTAACAAAGTTCTTTATTTTCTTAAAGCTTAGATCATAGATCTATGACCCTTTAGACTCTTCATTTGGTATTGGAGTAGGTTAGCTTAGATTCTTGACAATAGATCTCTCCAAAATGACCCAAAATCACAGATCCATGTCTCTCAAGTTCCTATCTTCAATGGAGAGAATTATAAATATTGGACAATCAAGATGAAGACATTTTTGATCTCACAAGATCTTTGAGATCTTGTTGAAAATGGATTTCAAGATGTTGATCAAGAAACATTTCAAGCCTTGGAGGAAGATGAAAAGAATGAATTTAAGGAGCTTCGCAAGAAAGATGCAAAAGCATTATTCATCATTCAATATGGGTTAGATCTAATAATCTTTCCCAAAATTATCATGCATCAAACAAGAAAAGCTACATGGGATGCACTAGAAATTGCATATAAGGGATTATTAAAAGTTCATGTTATCAAGTTTCAAGTTTTAAGGAAAGATTTTGAATCTTTGCACATGCTAGATTTAGAGAATATTGTTCAATACATCAGCTAATTTCAACAAGTTCAAAATGGACTTGAATCTTGTGAAAAAACGCTTGAGGAAAGGCATGCTATTGAAAAGATCCTTCGAAGTGTAACCAGATGATATGATCCCATCATCATGGCTATTGAAGAAGTAAGAGATCTTGATAAGATGACCATGGTTGAGCTTGTAGGAAGCTTAAGGACATACGGGCAATGAATTTCTGATCGTGATGATTCAACAACAAATGCATTTTAAGCACAATTTCAGAGGACATCCAATCAAAATCAAAATCAACATCAAAGATCCTCAAGTGGATCCTCATTCAGAGGACATGGATGCGGTCACAACAGATCTGGAGGTCATGGTCATGGAAGATCAAATCAATCAAAGGAAGGTAAGCATTGTGATTTTTGTCATACCAACACCCATAATACTCTTGAATGTTGGTCAAGAAAGAAGTATGAAATTAAGGGAAAAGCAAAAATTATAGAACATGAAGATCAACAAAAAGATGAAAAATTATTTTACACTAAAAAGGAGGAAGATCAACTCTTGATCTCTACAAAGGCACTAGATGTTAGCAATAACAACAACATTTGGTATGTTGATAGTGGGTGTAGCAATCACATGATAGGGAATAAAAAATTATTCTCAAGCTTGGAAAAATATGATGGAAAGGTAACCATAGGTAATGGGAAGAAGTCAACCATTACCGGGCTTGGATCAGTTACCTTCACAACAACTCAAGGTAACAAATATGTTATTTCCTTAATCTATTTTGTTCTAGATCTTTCAAAGAATTTATTAAGTGTGGGGCAATTATGTTGTAATGGGTGTCATGTTGAATTTGAAAAAGATGTTTGTAAAATTTCTGAGTCTGATGATGATAAAAGTATTGCCATTATCCCTATAAGTAAGAATCAGATGTATAAGTTACAGATGCAAAAGGATGTTCATTGTCTCACTGTCATTGAAGACATAGCATGGTTATGGCATGCTCAGTAAGGACATGTCAACTTTGGCTCAATGGACTGCATGCAAAAAGGAGAAATTGTAAGAGGTATGCCAAATTTTTCTTTTTCAGACAATCATGATTGTGACATATGTCAACTAGGAAAAATTACAGGGTTGTTGTTTCCTAGAAAAGAACATAGATCTCAAGAAAAATTAGATCTAGTTCATATGGATTTATGTGGTCCCATGCAAACATTGAGCCTAGGTAAAAACTAATATATGTTAATAATAGTGGATGTTTTTTCAAGATTTTCTTGGGGGTATTTTATGAAATTAAAAAATCAAACATTGGAATTTTTTAAAGAATTCAAGGTGGAAGTAGAAAATCAAAGTGGCCACACAATTAAGAAAATCTGAAAAGATGGTGGTGGTGAATTTTTATCAAATGAATTTGATGAATTTTGCAAGAAAAATGGGATTATTCATAAAACTACCACATCATTCACACCTCAACAAAATGGCATTGTTGAGACAAAGAATAGAACTGTGGTTGAAATGGCAAGATGTCTACTCCAAATGTTAAGCTTAGAGAATAAATTTTGGGCAGAAGCTTGTGCAACATCAATTTATCTTTTAAATAGGATGCCATGAAGGTTAATTTTAGACAAAACATCATATGAATTGTGGAATGGTTATCCACCCAATATCTCTCATTTGAAAATTTTGGTTCACCTCGCTATGTGCAAATCCTTGCACAAAATCGAAAAAAATCAGATGATAAAGCTATGCCTTGTATTTTTCTTGGTTATGCTAAAAATACCAAAGCCTATAAAAGGATAATTAATTCATGTGATGTCCATTTTAGTGAATTTGAAGCCAAACAATGTGGAAGATAACATATGGAACCAAGGCCAAATCAAAAACCATACAAATGTATTTTTGATGGCAACGTGGGACAGCAAAATCAACCATGTGAAAGGCAAAATATGATTTTTGGTCAACATGAAGGAAAATGTAGGATTGAAGTGGAACATCATAATGCAGTAAACAACACGTCTTATGCCAACTCTCACCATGAATTGGCAAGTTACGATCAAAACATGTAGCCCTAGCCATCCAATACGCAAGCTTGCACCTTCCAACAAGGGCACCATTTTCCAACAGCTGCACATACTTTTAGAATCGGTCGGCCCAGTTTGTAGGAAGCTACCATGCAATGAACAAAAGAAAACCAAAAAACAAATATGTCAGGTTGTAGGGATAAAAAAGGATCTACAAATTCCTGTTTGCTGCAGGAAGTACCACCCAACCGACCATTTTCATTTGCTGTAATCAATAACAGCGGTAGTAGCTGCTACTTCCCACAGATTCTCATCACCATCCATCACCCAAACAATATGTAGGCCACAAAATTCCAACTACATTTTTTCATTTTTCTAGTCATGAACCAGCAAACAACGTGCCTATTGCTACCAACTCTGATGCTACCAACTCTGATGAAAACATGCCTGTTGCTGCCAATTCTGGACATGAATCTATGGCAACAATAAACCAATGACTAGCACATCATACACAACCTTGGCATGGTCATCCAGGTATTACTTTTCCTATTTTTATTACATCATCTTCATCAACATCTTTATTCCCTACTACTTTTTAGCACAACAAAGCCCAAATATTCATGCATGATCATTGGCCACCCGTAATCCATTATTTTCTAGTTGACAATGCAAAGATCCCAGCTGCCCAAACACAACGTTTTCCATCTTGGCCTCAATACCTGAATTTGGACATAAATTGTACCATGGTTGACCATTTTTTCCTAATTTTCTAGACTCAATCCTATCCAAAACTAATTCCAACACAGACTCAATCCTATCCAAAACTAATTCCAACACTACTCTACATTGGGATAAAAAGCATCATGTTTCTCACACCAATACGGTACAACAACATCATCAGATTTCATTCCCTCTTCAAGGACAAACCTTTGCAGCAACACCCTCACAAATCATTCCATCTAACAGACCTTCTACCTTAATAATGTCCACATCACTGCAGATTACATCCACTTCTCAACTAGCACAAATATCATCCAGCCTCCAACATGCTAGATACAAATTTTACAAAGCACATAACATGAAGTCACTTTCATGAAGATATTGTTCCACCAACTTAAGATGTGGATTCTATTAAGGATGCTCTCCTCACTACGATGGACGATGAATTTTTTGTGCTACTTATGCTGATGGGGGAGCAATGATGGTTTAATGAAACCATCCACGATCTTTGAAGCTATGCTGGATAACCATTGGATTGATGGAGAAAGAGCTACATCAAATTAATAAAAACAACACTTGGAGCCTAGTTCCTTTTTTTTTTGGTAAGCTTGTTATCAGTTTAAAATGAATATTTAAACTTAAGAGAAATCAATATGGTGAAATAGAAAAATTCAAAGCCCACCTAGTTGCCAAATGATATCTCCAACAGCAAGGCAGAGACTTTGATGATAACTTTGATTTTGTTTCACGGATGGAATTCATGAGAATCTTTCTTGCCATTGCTGCACAAGCTGGCTACATGGTTTATCAACTAGATGTGGCTTTTGCATTTCCCAATGGAGTTCTTAATGAAGAAGTTTACGTGGAACAACCACTAGGCTTCATTGATGAAGGAAAAAAAAATCATGTTTACAAGATTTATAAAGCATTATATAGGCTCAAGCAAGCTCCATGTGCATGGTACACATGTATTCACACATTTTTCATGTAAGAAGGCTTCACCAATCTTCAATCCCAAACAACAATATACAAAAAGGTATCTGGAGATGATTTTATTTTTGTTTGTTTATATGTAGATGATTTAATCTATTTTTCATCTACAATTGTGATGAGACGCGACATGCACAGTGCCGTGATATCGCGTCTTTCCCTGCGATATCGCATACGCGATATCGTGGTCCGCCGCCATATCTATAAATAAGAGGCGGCACTCCCCTTATTTCCCAATCCTGGCTAGAAGTAGCGAAGCTCTAGCAGATTGATCACTCCAGAGTTAGAATTTTTCCCATGTGCCCGCAGTAGGAGTCCTAGAGTGAACGGCTCTTTATTCGAGCAGCTTGTAACCTGAACCCAAGTTGTGTACGGCAATAAAGACGAACTTGATTGGATAAACCTTGCAGCACGTGGTTTTATTTATTGTTATTTATTTACTGCTTTCCTAGTGCGTACAAGTACGACTTGATTATGAGCATCTACAGATGTGTACGGCTAATCAAGGAATCGGCTGCTTGTCGCAACCCATGAGTACGACTTAACTACGAGCATTGGTTGCTTGGTAACCCAGTAGCGTATTCTAGGATCTGCGCTTGGTAATCCCAGTGGTAGTCCAATGTGTACGGCTAGTTAAGGAATTGGCTGCTCATCGCTAGGCTAGAATGTGCGATAAGTAGGACTTAATTATGAGCACCCATGGGTGTGTACGGCTAGCTAAGGAATCAGCTGCTTATCACACTTAAGCTAAATAGGTGCCTCAGTACAACCACTTCGAGCACTTGCGTTACGTGTGGTGATCCCAGTAACGATTAGCATTTGGTAACCATAGTTGCATAGTTCAGGGTGTGTCCGGTAAGTGGGAACGGATGCTGACGCTAGTTAATTTAGACTTAGGACATTAGTTAGAGTTAATTAGTTTCTCAACCCTTTCTCCCATAGCTTAGGCAATAAACCTAAAAAATACTAAAAAAATCACATACCTCAGACTTGCTTAACCATACACCGTGACACTTACAAGCAAGCCTGGGAAGACAACGAACGATTAACCCCAAGTGTTTCTTGTGGCGTTAAGGCATTTAGTCTGCGGAGTTCGACCGGATCGCGCGTGCACGCTCGTATTCGTATGGTGGAGTGTAGGGGTACCTCGCCACTCATCATTGGCGCCGTTGCCGGGGACTAAGTGTTTTTTCGCCAATTTAACATAAGGGATATCACTCACATCGTTGTGAGCTTAAAACGAACCTTAGGGTTAATCAGTTAATCAAGAACATAAATAACGGTGAAAGTTAGCACACCATTAGAAATGGCTTCTTCTCATGAAATCAACTCACCTAAGGACAATACAGGAGAAAGTCAGGATCATACGCATAACCGAAATCAACCATGTCCTCAACAGTCTAAGGTCACATATACTCATCCCGATGAGTATGTGCCAGATTTTACCTTTGTTTTCCATCAAGATGAGCAACTGCGGTGGAGAGACATGCAAGGTAACATCGTGTTACCCCCAGATCGATCCGCTCCCAACATGCTTTCCCGTGCTTTGGTACAGTATGGCATGCATGAGCTGCTTGCTGAATACGTTTTGGATGATTATGACACAAGGGATTATCATCCCACAAATGCCCAACGTATTCGGGATGCAAGGCAGGAGAGCCAACATTCACTATTGAAGGGCAAGGTTCCCCACGTCATTAGTGAAATAGGAGAAGAGGAACCCCTCACGATGGGTTTCTTAGAAAATGATGTTCCTCCTCCTCACTCTAGTGAAGAGGTTAGGCATCAGGGCCTTAGATCAACGATACATATTCCAGGCTCTGATCCCCGTGAGCACCAGCTGTTCACGGCAGGAACAATCACTCGCACTAATGACGGACTCGTTGATCGTCACAACGATCGGGGCCGAAGCAGCCGAAGAGAAGGCAAGAAACATCACCATGGTGATGGATCCCCTTCTTCTTCCCCTTCATCACATCATTCACCCTCTCCTTCCACATCTGGGCGCAGCCACCATGAGCATAACGCGGAAAGTAAAGGTAGAAGAGATGAAATGCCTCGACAAGAAGGTCGAGAGGAGTTAGGACAAGGACAAGGACGTAGGGAGAATAGGGAACCACAACGTAGACATCACAGACGTCATGAAAGAGATGATCATGACGAACCCCTATTCGCAACCCGAAGTATGCTTGACATTAGAGAGGCAGTTAGGATTCCCACAAGGCATTTGAAAGACAGTAGGATCAAGCGTTTGGATATAAATAATATCCCACGTTTTGAAGGGGGATACAACGCTGATCCTCAACATCATTTACAGGCATTCCACGACGCCTGTGCCTTGCAGAACATAGACAATGAGTGGCAGAAACTCAAGTTGTTCCCAAGGACACTCACTAAAGAAGCGGAAAGCTGGTACCGGTCCTTAGAACCGGAAACCATCAGGAGGTGGAGTACGATGCTCGAATTGTTCAACAACAAATATCAAACGTACTCCAGAGTGTCTAACTTGCGTAAGCAGATCCAAGGCTGGAAACAAGGAGCTCATGAATCCTTGGATGCTGCCATGGCCCGTTACTACACATTGCTACATCGTTGCCCGGGCCATGGGTACGCTAAGCGGGATCAACTTCGCCACCTCGTGGATGGGCTACGAAATGAAACGAGAAGAACTCTTGGGACTTACGCCCAAGGGAGACTCTCCCAACTAAGAGCCCATGAAGTTGAAGTATTGTTGGAACAAGTAGCGCAAGAAGAGGGTGAGCTACGGAAAAGAGAAAGTGCGGAGGAATACAACCGTGATCCCTCCCTTCGTAAGAAGGGAGTGAAATTCTGTGATGAGGAGGATGAGTCACCACTCGAAGAGTTGGTGAACAGGAAAACTGTGCCGATCCAAAAGTTAACAACGGAGGTATCGGCTAAGGTAGACCAAATGTGGGATTCCTTAGACTCACGAATAGAAACAGTCCTGAAAATAGTAGAAGAGTCTAAGGATGAGCAAAGTAGTGATAAAAGCAAGAACATGCGGAGAAACTTTAACCCTGCACATAACAAGGGTAAGGGAAAAATCTCTAACTCCGATGAGGCTGAAAATTCTGATTCAGACAATGACGGTGGATGTGAGGTCTGCTATTATGACCATCCTAAGGGATGTTGTCCAATCATCTCACATCTGCAGGAGTCTGGGGTGTATGCATTAAATCCAAGACTTAATCAACGGCAAACACCCAGAAGGTTACCTTATCCACAAGGTAACCCGAGGCAGTTCCACCAACCCTTGACGTATTATCCAAGTGGAACACCTCCGCAGCCCATCGAGCAACATCAGCAGTGGCAATACCCACAGTCATGGGGGATGCCACAGCCAACACATCGATACCCTTACCGGCAGCCTGATCCTTATGGTTATTATGTGCAGCAGCCAGTTTCTCCAGGTGACGCTATGAGTCACACTCCACGCCGTCACTACTACGCTCGGGAGTACTTCAGAAGGACTCCTTCTCCTCCGGGAGACATTCCACATTCTGTCCATCCTCTAACTCCACCCGCACCTTTTCCTCAAGTAGTTCCCATAACACCTCCTGCTCCAACAATGCAAGGGGAATTACCTACCCAACCGCAGCAACGTCACGCCGCGAGATCTGTAAATATTCAGAGTGTAAATATCCAACCGGACACTAGTTCTGGCGATAACTGTACAAAAAGGAGACCCTTTTTCAGAACTAGGAGCCCGGATAGGCTCTCGCAACAACAAGCGGACGGGTATATGTATAGGCCTCTAACTACTAACACTTCGGAGCACCCTTCAGTCCAAGGGAATGTAACGCATACGGTTATGCTAACACATACCGTAACTGACTGGATCAAGGTAGGCCACCTTCCCAGGAAACTAACTGATCCTGGGAGTCCCTTTATTCATTTGCAGATCGCTGGGAATGCACCACATCGAGCTCTTCTTGACTCAGGTTCCGGAGTCAACTTAATTTCGCGAAAGATGTATCACGCCTGGAACCTGCCCCAACTTAAGAAGAGCAACATCCAACTAGAGCTGGCAGACCAGTCCATCACTATTCCCTTGGGTTTGGTGGAGGACGTTATTACCACTGTGTGTGGTTGGTCCTACCCAGCGGATTTCCTAGTGATCGATGTTAACAACAACGAAGGGGACTTCCCAATTATAATGGGAAGGGCATGGCTAAGCACAGTAGATGCATGCCTTAGGATCCGTGATCTTTCCTTGGAAATCTCCAAGATAAACATATGTGGAAAGATCGAGAAGAGGATAGTTCCATGCATCACATACAGTGATTCATCGGGTGATGACACGGAGGAAATGTCTCCATGTCACAGGTGTGCCCAGGAAACTCTGCAACAAAGATGCCTGTATGTAGCAACCACACAAGAAGTAGTAGACACCCCGTGGTTGACAGCTTCTCATAAGAGCAAACAAATATGCATGGAACGAACTGAGGCAACTCATGCCAACAACCGTGGCATAGACACATTGGAACGTGAGCGTCGCCAACTTCCAACCCTGAATTTAAGATCATCAATTGGGAGAAGTTGGGCACTGCTTAGAAATTCAAATAGGCGCTCACTACTTCGGATCTCTCCCTCACAACTCAGTCATGGGGGAGATGGCCACCTATGCTAATCATATGGGGCCCTCAGTTCTTTTTCAGTTTTTGTTTTACACGTTTTTGTTTTACAACGTTTTTGTTTTTCACATTTTTGTTTTACAATTTCTTTAACTTTTCTAATTTTTGTTTTACAACTTTCTTTAACTTTTCTTGTTTTTGTTTTACAACATCGTTATATTTTTCTATCTTTTTGTGTGTGTGTGTGTGTGTGTCATCCATCATGTAAATTCGTCACCCAATAAGTGTTCGGGCCGATGGGATGAACTGTTTTTCATTAATTGCTAATGTTTGGTTTTTACCTTTAAGTTACATTGTTGATACTAAGGTATGTTCTTTTGATATGGCAGGCAATGAGATCACTTCATCCATCCATCCATCAAGTCTATGGTTTCCCTTGGCTTGGAAATGTACAGTTCCCTTCCAATAAGAACTTTAACGAACCGGTGACTGGGCATTTCTCAAACTAAGGACGGACTCAAGGATTTGAAACGGGTGTGACTTCAAGGGAACTTGGTGCTCTTGTGTTGGTCTTTCACTTGGGTGCTTGGATGTTTTCTTCTTGGGTTTTCTTACCGTTCCGATGTAACCCAATAATCGGAAGCTGAGACAATAAAAATAAAGAAGTCTTTGCATGGTGTGGTCCCCACGCATAAAAACACAAAACAAAAAAAGAAGAAGACAAAATGAAAAAAACAATGGAAAAAAAAAAAAAAAAGTGAAAAAGCTAAAAAGCTAAAAGTGAGGATTCAAAGCACACCCCTTAGACGGAATAAATTTGGGCTGCAAGCACTGGTTATGGAACCAAAGTGTTCCCTCTAACTAAGGCCCTTCTCGCTTCCCATTCTCTCTGTTGTTTCGTCGGAATGGTGGTGGCTTCTCGAAGTTGCATCCTTGTTACCCAAGTGGATGATTTAACCAACTGCATTGATGCGAAGTCACTGGAAGTGGTTGGTTTGAGCCCAGAGTTGGAATGAGATTCGCCAAGTCACATTAATCATGTAACACACAAGGGGCTGTACACCACCTTGTTCTTGGGATTCCATTCCACTTCTCTTCTTCCCATCCTTCTCTCCATTGTTCACCTCATTGCCGGTTATATCATTGTATATATTTTGGTTGATGCTTTGTTTTCTTTTTGGTAAATTCTTACGGTTAAGACTTTAACTCTTGTTTCCAAAGGACATTCCCCGAGCCTACGGACTCTTTGAATGTGGGATTGTCAGGGCATTAAGGGCATGAGCCTGCTTTGGGGAGGACCCACTGACATTCCTATTTGGAACATTAGTTAACTTCTTTTCCTTAACGTTTTGCAATTAATTAACATTTTTGTTCATTTCCATCATGACATCCTTTTTATCGATGCCATAGTTGTCCCTTTTTACCTATCATTCCTATTCCTTTTCTCTCTCCATTCTAACGCTACCGGAGGTTCGCGATTAGTCATGGGGGTACGGGGCCTGATTTTTCGATTTTTATCCTAAGCCCCGGATTTTTTCGTTTTTCTTCCTTACCCCTATGCCTTCGGTAGTCATCATCTATATTTTCCCAGATCCATATCAGCCATACCACACCTTAGCCAGTGAGCCTAAACCGAAGCAAGGTATGCTTTACTTAATGATTCAATTACCCTTGCTAATATATGATGGTGTTGTGTGTGCAGATGGCAATCATACAACAACAGAATGGATCTGGAGCAGACACTTGGAATGGAGCAGCGCTGAAGCAGCATGCAAGGAGTGGAATTGATAATGCGCTTACAGATGGACAACGAAAGGCGCAATCTCGGCGTTGGCAGCAACAAGACTCTTCTTCTTTCTTCTCTTCTATTCTCTCTCCTCTTTTCTCTCAGCTGCCAACTGTGGCCTGATGTCATTGTAATAAGGTGTTCACCCATGTTGTCATGAACACCAGTTTTTGTCAAGTCTTGTAATAAAGACCGTTCACATGTCATCCCATTAGTTCCATTTTCCCTAATAATCCCATACCTACCTGATATCATTGTAAGGAACTCGAGGACGAGTTTTCATTTAGTCATGGGGGTATGATGAGACGCGGTTTACACTAGGCCGCGATATCACATCCCATGCGATATCGCGGACGCGATATCGCGTCTTCTCCTGCGATATCGCGTACGCGATATCGCGTCCCGCCGCCATATCTATAAATAAGAGGCGGCACTCCCTTCATTTCCCAATCCTGGCTAGTGTAGCGAAGCTCTGGCAGATTGATCACTCCAGAGTTAGAATTTTTCCCCATGTGCCCGCAGTAGGAGTCCTAGAGTGAACGGCTCTTTATTCGAGCAGCTTGTAACCTGAACCCAAGTTGTGTACGGCAATAAAGACGAACTTGTTTGGATAAACCTTGCAGCACGTGGTTTCATTTATTGCTTTATTTCCTGCTTTCCTAGTGCGTTCAAGTACGACTTGATTACGAGCGTCTACGGACGTGTACGGCTAGTCAAGGAATCGGCTGCTTGACGCAATGCATGAGTACGACTCAATTACGAGCATTGGATGCTTGGTAACCCAGTAGCGTATTCCAGGATTCTGCGCTTGGTAACTCCCGGGTCTGATGTGTACGGCTAGTTGAGGAATCGGCTGCTCATTGCTAGGCTAGATCGTGTGATAAGTACGACTTAGTTACGAGCACCCACGGGTGTGTACGGCTGGCTAAGGAATCGGCTGCTTATCACACGTAGGCTAAATAGGTGCCTCAGTACGACCACTTCGAGCACTTGCGTTACGTGTGGCGATCCCAGTAACGATTAGCGTTTGGTAAGCCGCAGTTGCATAGTTCAGGGTGTGTCCGGTAAGTGGGAACGGATGCTGACGCTAGTTAATTTAGACTTAGATCTTTAGTTAGAGTTAGCTTGGTTTCTCAACCCTTTCTCCTGGTAGCATAGAAGATAAGCCAAAAATACCAAAAAAATCACATACCTCAGACTTGCTTAACCATACACCGTGACACTTACAAGCAAGCCTGGGAAGACAACGAACGATTAACCCCAAGTGTTTCTTGTGGTGTTAAGGCATTTAGTCTGCGGAGTTCGACCGGATCGCGCGTGCACGCTCGTATTCGTATGGTTGAGTGTAGGGGTACCTCGCCACTCATCATTGGCGCCGTTGCCGGGGACTAAGTGTTTTTACGCCAATTGAACATAAGGGATATCACTCACATCGTTGTGAGCCTAAAACGAACCTTAGGGTTAATCAGTTAATTCAGAACATAAATAACGGTGAAAATTAGCACACCATTAGAAATGGCTTCTTCTCATGCAATCAACTCACCTAAGGACAATACAGGAGAAAGTCAGGATCATACGCATAACCGAAATCAACCATGTCCTCAACAATCCAAAGTCACATATACTCATCCCGATGAGTATGTGCCGGATTTTACCTTTGTTTTCCATCAAGATGAGCAACTGCGGTGGAGAGACATGCAAGGTAACATCGTGTTACCCCCAGATCGATCCGCTCCCAACATGCTTTTCCGTGCCTTGGTACAGATTGGCATGCATGAGCTGTTCGCAGAATACGTTTTGGATGACCATGACACAAGGGATTATCATCCCACAAATGCCCAACGTATTCGGGATGCAAGGCAGGAGAGCCAACATTCACTATTGAAGGGCAAGGTTCCCCACGTCATTAGTGAAATAGGAGAAGAGGAACCCCTCACGATGGGTTTCTTAGAAAATGATGTTCCTCCTCCTCACTCTAGTGAAGAGGTTAGGCATCAGGGCCTTAGATCAACGATACATATTCCAGGCTCTGATCCCCGTGAGCACCAGCTGTTCACGGCAGGAACAACTACTCACACTAATGACGGACTCGTTGATCGTCACAACGATCGGGGCCGAAGCAGCCGAAGAGAAGGCAAGAAACATCACCATGGTGATGGATCCCCTTCTTCTTCCCCTTCATCACATCATTCACCCTCTCCTTCCACATCTGGGCGCAGCCACCATGGGCATAACGCGGAGAGTAAAGGTAAACGAGATGAAATGCCTCGACAGGAAGGTCGAGAGGAGTTAGGACAAGGGCAAGGACGTAGGGAGAATAGGGAACCACAACGTAGACATCACAGACGTCATGAAAGAGATGATCATGACGAACCCCTACTCGCAACCCGAAGCATGCTAGACATCACAGAGGTAGTTAGGATCCCCACAAGGCACCTAAAAGACAGCAGGATCAAGCGTTTGGACATAAATAATATCCCACGTTTTGAAGGGGGATACAACGCTGATCCTCAACATCATTTACAGGCATTCCACGATGCCTGTGCCTTGCAGAACATTGATAATGAGTGGCAGAAGCTTAAGTTGTTCCCAAGGACACTCACCAAAGAAGCAGAGAGCTGGTACCGGTCCTTAGAACCGGAAACCATCAGGAGGTGGAGTACGATGCTTGAATTGTTCAACAACAAATATCAGACGTACTCCAGAGTGTCCAACTTGCATAAGCAGATCCAATGATGGAAACAAGGAGCTTATGAATCCTTGGATGCTGCCATGGCCCATTACTATACACTGCTACATCGTTGCCCGGGCCATGGGTACGCTAAGCGGGATCAACTTCGCCACATCGTGGATGGGCTAAGGAATGAAACGAGAAGAACTCTTGGGACTTACGCCCAAGGGAGACTCTCCCAACTAAGAGCCCACGAAGTTGAAAGCTTGTTCGAACAAGTAGCGCAAAAAGAGGGTGAGCTACAGAAGAGAGAAAGTGCGGAAGAATATAACCGCGATCCCTCTCTTCGTAAGAAGGGAGTGAAATTTTGTGATGAGGAGGATGAGTCACCACTCGAAGAGTTGGTGAACTGGAAAATCGTGCCGATCCAAAAGTTAACAATTGAGGTATCGGCTAAGGTAGACCAAATGTGGGATTCCTTAGACTCACGAATAGAAACAGTTTTGAAAATCGTAGAGGAGTCTAAGGATGAGCAAAGTAGTGACAAAGGCAAAAACATGCGGAGAAACTTTAACCCTGCACATAACAAGGGTAAGGAAAAAATTACTAACTCCGACGTGGCTGTAAATTCTAATTCAGACGATGATAGCGGATATGAGGTCTGCTACTATGACCATCCTAAGGGATGTTGTCCTATTATCTCACATCTGCAGGAGTCTGGGGTGTATGCATTAAAACCAAGACTTAATCAACGGAAAACACCCCGAAGGTTACCTTACCCACAAGGTAACCCAAGGTAGTTCCACCAACCCTTAACATATTATCCAAGTGGAACGCCTCCACAGCCCGTTGGACAACATCAGCAATGGCAATACCCACAGTCGTGGGGGATGCCACCGCCAACACATAAATACCCTTACCAGCAGCCTGATCCTTACGGTTATTATGTGCAGTAGCCAGTTTCTCCAGGTGACTCTATGGGTCACGCTACCCCCAGCCGTCACTACCAAGCTCGGGAGTACTTTAGAAGGACTCCTTCTCCTCCGGGAGACATCTCACATTCCGTCCATCCTCTAACGCCACCCACACCTCTTCCTCAAGTAGTTCTCGTAACACCTCCTGCTCCAACAATGCAAGGGGAACTTCCTACTCAACCACAGCAACATAACGCTACGAGAGCTACAAACCTTCAACCCACTACTGGTTCTGACAACCGTACAAAGAGAAGACCTTTCTTCAGAACCAAAAGCCCAAACAAGCTCTCACAACCACAAGTGGTTGAGCCCCAAAACGCCTCTCCATCAAATAAGGCTTCGGAGCTCCCTTGAAGCCAACAACAGAGCTCAACGCACACGGGTATGTTAACACATACCGTTACTGATTGGACCAAGGTAGGCCACCTTCCTAGAAAATTCCCTGATCCTGGAAGACCCCTAATCTATCTACAAGTCACTGGGAATGAACCTTGTAAAGCTCTTTTGGACTCAGGTTCCGGAGTTAACTTAATATCACAAGAGATGTATAAAGCCTGGAACTTGCCTCCATTAAAGAAGAGCCATATTCGCTTAGAGCTGGCTGACCAGTCCATCACTACTCCCTTGGGAATGGTGGAGGATATTATTACCACTATAGGTGGGTGGTCATACCCGGCTGATTTCCTAGTGATACCAGTAAACAACAACAACAAAGGGGACTTCCCAATTATAATGGGAAGGGCATGGCTAAGCACAGTAGACGCATGCCTTAGGATCCGCGATCTTTCCTTGGATATCTCCAAGATAAACATATGTGGAAAGATCGAGAAGAGGATAGTTCCATGCATCACATACAGTGATTCATCGGGTGATGACATGGAGGAAATGTCTCCATGTAACAGGTGTGCCCAAGAAACTCTGCAACAAAGATGCCTGTATGTAGCAACCACATAAGAAGTAGTAGACACCACGTGGTTGACAGCTTCTCATAAGGGCAAACAAATATGCACGGAACGAACTGAGGAAATTCATGCCAACAACCATAGCATAGACACACTGGAACATGAGCGTCGCCAACTTCCACCCCTGAATCTAAGATCATCAATTGGGAGAAGTTGGGCACTTCTTAGAAATTCAAATAGGCGCTCACTATTTCGGATCTCTCTCTTACAACTCAGTCATGGGGGAGATGGCCACCTATGCTAACCATATGGGGCCCTCAATTCTTTTTAAGTTTTTGTTTTACACATTTTTATTTTACAACGTTTTTTTTACACATTTTTGTTTTACAAATTTCTTTAACTTTTCTAATTTTTGTCTTACAAATTTCTTTAACTTTTCTTGTTTTTGTTTTACACCATCGTTATACTTTTCTATTTTGTGTGTGTGTGTGTGTCATCCACCATGTAAGTTCGTCACCTAATAAGTGTTCAGACCGATGGGATGAACTGTTTTCCATTAATTGCTAATGTTTGGTTTTTACCTTTAAGTTACAATGTTGATACTAAGTGTACCGACCGAAATTGTCGGTGCAAGGCTGGAACGTTACGAGCACCAAAAGATCTACGTACAAGCACAGTCGACCCTGCCTCCGCTTGAGGGCAAGCTAGAACGGACGAAGGCAGAGTGCCTTGAATGGTCCGCACGCTGATCAAACAAGGACTTCCCCAACATTTGCCGCTACAACACATTGGGTTATATGTAAACAATGCACGTTAAATGTAAACCGTAAACAAGCACGATAATGTAAATGAGCCTGTAAACGTAAACTGAAAAACAAAGAAAACTGCAATAAATCTGGGCAAATGTAAACAGTTTTGTATTAAGAATTGATTACAAAGTGCACCGGTCCAAACGCAGTTGTGACTGAACACAAGGCGGACGAAAAGCCCCGGTGTACACAGGGATGACTCAGGCAGTTTGCAGGGCGAGCAGGGCGTGAGAGACTTGGTCCGCGGCGTGCAGGGCTTCCCAGCGTGAAGAGGGTTTTGCTCTTTTGCGCAGCGTCAATGTTCTCTCTCTCTGCTCTTCGAATTTTGTCCCCCCTCCCCCCCAAAAAAAAGTCCTCTCGAAGTGGAAAAATGCGGGTTTTATACAGGTTGTTACGCTAGACTTGGAATGGGAGACACATGGCGCGTTGACCGGGTGCATACATTTTACAAATGTACAGAATATTACAACTGCTGGGCGTATACGCTGGGCGTATACGCCGCAGTAGGTTGGCGTGTACGTTGGGCGTACACGCTAGAGATGCTGTGGTGATGGTGTGGGTGAAGATGCTGTGCTAGGCGTACATGCTGGGCGTGTACGATGTCGAACGCTGGGCGTGCACGCTGCGCGTGTACGCTGGGCATGTACGCTGTCGGATGCTGGGCGTGTACGCCGAAGGGTGCTGGGCGTATACGCTGGGCGTGTACGCCGAAGGGTGCACTTGCTTCAATTCTTGCCTCCTAGTGTTTTCATGTTGTCATTGGAGATCCTGTCGTCGAGCGTGTGCTTCTGCAGTGGCTGGGTGTACACGCTGAAGTGTCGGGCGTACACGTTGAAGTGTTGGGCGTGTACGCTGCAATGTTGGGCGTACGCGCTGATGTCGGGCGTATACGCAGAAGTGCCAGGCGTACACGCTGAAGTGTTGGGCGTGCACGCTGACGCCATATACTTAGCAAAAAACAATTGTCAGATAAGTACTAAGCTCCTGATTTTGTGGTGTTTCATTGGCCCCTCTTTGTTGATGTCTGGAGGAATTAACCCGAGAGGCATCGACAAAGAAGTACAAAACACCACAAGCAAACTCGGTAGAAACATTGTCCTTTGGCACTTGGCCAGATGTCATCGCACTGTGTTCAAAAGTACCTGGGATTGGG